>JAPYYW010000207.1:0-74231 GCA_030522545.1 Cremastinae sp. A BG-2022a | reverse complement strand
TTTTTTTTTAGCGGCACTAAGTAGCACAACGCTAGCACAATTCAGCACAACTTTGATTTACTTATTTTTCCAAAATGGCTGTGCTAACTTTACCCACATCCAAAAGCACGGGTATTCGAGCATTCCTTTTTTTTATTATTGAGAATTTATTAAGAATACAGTATTCTGCCAATGTTTGTTCATACCGGGAAATATTTCGTGAAGGCAGATTGCGAAACTCGATTTTCATGCTTTGTGTCATCTCGTCTGACATATCTCGGCAATGTATTCTTGAAAAGCCGGTGTGTACATTGTATACGTCTATATATATATATACATATGTATATATGCGGCTTTAATGCAGTGGAGCACACACGGTTAGCGTGTAGCATATCTTAAAATCCGTGGATCGTTGCGCCGAGATCTTTATTCAAATTCTCAAGTCCGCGAGTTCGTATAAAAGTGTGTAAGTACACATATTGTACGTATGCGTGCGTGTTTGTGTACAAGTGGGGAAAAGGGGAGGTAAAAAAAGAACGGCGAAAGAGATAAAGGAAGAGGAGGAAGGGGAAGAAAAAGAAGAAGGCGAATTCTCGTATTCTGCCTCTCGCACTCCTCGCGATTCTCGTCCTCGACAACTTCTCCGAGAATGCGTCATATATCTTCGGAGTATATCTTTGGCCATTTCTCTTCGTTAAAGAATTCGAAAAGCACCTCACTGTCTCTCTTTCTCTCTCTTGCTCTCAAAAATTCTCTTGCAGATCTTTTCGTCTCTTTTTGTTTCTGTCGTTGATTCACGATTCATCGTTTTATTTCACTTTCATTTTGTTCTTCCTTTTTCTCGCCAAATAAAAAAAAATGTTACGCATGTTTACACAACCGCGTTCGTGAGAATACGCGCATTCTTTCGCTCGCTTTTCACGATCGAACGAAGAAAATAAAAAGTTGACGAGGAAAAACGGCAGCGTGTCTTGTCAAGCGACTTTTTTCTTTTTCTGACGATGTATATTTAGGACTCTGGGCTGCGAGTCGTCACGGCTCGTCACTCGTCTCGCGGGGTATCGTTTCGAGAATCATCGCGTTTTTGAAAGAAGTACCTGCTGATGCTCGACCGAGAAGGCGTGGACGATGATAGCGTAAACCCGTCACGAAGACAATTCCCCGGGATCGAGCTCACGAGAGAAAACTCGGAGCGTATTACACACTCTCGTATTATTTCAAGAGTTAATTTATACGATGCCGTTTCGACTCCCCGCGGGCGACTTGCTCCTCGTCTCTCGTGCTTCGGAGACAGCGGGAAGAAGAGCGAAACGAAGGGACCACAACGGGTGAGCCGGAGGGCCAATAAATATGTTGTTGCTCCTCTCCGTCCTTGCCGAGCTCTTCACCTGCCCTTTAAATTTCAACCGGGTTGACGGATCGCGCAGCGAGCGTGGAAGAAGCGCCGCTTCTTCGTCGATCATGGCGAAGCTTACGGAACACGACTCCCGGTTCGAATTTTTGGTTCGAAACGTGTGGCTCCGACCTTGGCAAAACTGCGTACTCGCTCCTCGAAACGAATCGCTCTCGCCTTCCGTCTTGTATAATATCTCGGAAAAACCGTACAGCCCGTATAGTATATGCCGGAGACATTTCCTCGACACGGTTCGTCTCTTATTCCGAGGGATGATTGCTTTCCGAAAATATTGTGAGCGAACGGGCCCCGTTTCATCATCGGCTACATCGTAAAATTCCGGAGTACCCGCACACTCTCTTTTTCTCTCTCGTTTCTTTTTTTTTTCGTAGCAGGCGATCGTAAATCTTACTTCAGAGTGGGGATCCCGAAAAGAGACGACAGAGGCGGAGGAAGAGAGACGGATACAGAGACTCGGATAGATTACTCGCAGGTAAACCAGTAAATTACTGGACGAAATTTCCGTACCGGAATTTACGAAGAGCGAAGCGTGTCCGTAAGAATTCCGTTCGCTCGCCTGTGACGTTTACCGAAATAAGGCACGCACTGCAGCGGAGCAAATTAATTCTGTTTGGAAAATTCTCTTGCTACTAGCGTATATTCGGCGAACGCAACAATGATAATAATAATGGCTCGGAAAAGAGATGTAGGGGAGGAGAAATATTGGAATCTTCATTGGACCCCCCTCCAGAATCTATATGTATAGACACACGCGGTCTATTGAGAGAAAATCGAGGGAAAATATAATTGTTCCTGGAGGAAATAAAATTTGTCATTTGGGCATCATAATAGGGCAAGGAGATTCGCGACATGGAGCTAAATAATCGAGTTTCCTCGTGTGCGTATGAAGCTGTCCCACACAGTTTTCCCGATGGCCGTCTCTCTGTTTTCAAATGCTTTTCCGTGAGTCCGAACAATTCACCCCTAGATTGCAAAGCGATGCACACGCGCGCTATCGCCCCTCCGGAATTTCCTCCCGTTGAACGTACATTGGCTGGCAAACAAAGGGCCTCAACCCACTCGATTAAACGAGCAAAGTGACGTTATAGTTGCGTCGTTTCGTTGATGCTACAGTTGCGTCGATCTTTCTACGCACACATGCACACACGTTATCCAATAAATACGGACATATATGCACATATTCGCGGACGGCGAGAACGATTGCGCCCGATGTGACCATTCCGGGGTTCGGTCTCTTTGCTCAAGTCCCTGGTCGTGCCGGAATCTCGAGATGCCGAAATACTATACGTTGCGCTATACTGTGTGGGTAAATTGAGCAAACGCAGCCTTATGTACGCGCCGATTCTCACAAGAGGCGAGCCCCCAGTACATATGTATCACGAAATACACTCGATTCTCAGACTACCGCGGAACAGTGGTTCCAGGAGGTTATCAAGGTTGAACGTGTCGTCGTCTTTGCCGCAGTTTCACAGCCCGCAAACCTTTGAATCTTACGCCCTGGATTCTCGCCTCGCGCGAACTAATTCCCGGACTGAACTTGGTATAGCTGCGGAGAAGCGGATAGGGAATGCACTTCGAGGGGGAATGATCACGGATCGACGATTCTGGATTGCGCGTTAAGACCTCTCGCTGCCCTCGGCTCTGCTCCCTTTCATGGGACTACGGAGCCGGCGAGAAAATGACACGGAGATGGAACGACCGAATTGACTGAGGGAAATGACAAACCATTTACTCCCGTACATGAAACTCTAGTTTACATCCCATTTTACTACGTAACAGAACGATTCACTCAACATAGCTCTCTTATTCCACAATTCACCGCTCTCCATCTTCTTTCTTCGTATTATATTATATATAGTAGTATGTATATACTTATATACAGTTGCAGGGTGAACAAAGTGACTTATTCCCCTCGGTAACTAATTCTCCTCTCTGAATTCTCATTTGGAATGAATTTACGTATTGTCTTCGGGATCGAACAAGACCGCTTTTATGAGGCTCGTAACGAGGCTGCTTTTTGGTACTGTATTTCCTTCTTTATGTCTCCAGCATGTTTGAAAACACAAACTCGTATATTCGGGTCATGAAATAAAAAAAATTTGAAGGTCCGCTTGGAGAGGGTGCGAACGAGCTCTCGGAGGCAGATATACGGCAGACAGACGCTTATTCTCGCCCTCTCCGCCGGTCGAAATACTACACGCGAGGTATATATAATTTTAAAGTTAAATCCGTACAATGATTTACGAGAGTCATTGTCGCGCAGTTGAATAAGTCGTCATAATTTACCCCATAATCCGTAACGCTTTGACCGCGCTTTTGTCACAGGTTTCTCTTCTCTTTTCATCGTAGAACCACCTACATGCGCACAAGCGCGCACAGTTGAAATTCACCATTGACGTGAACACCACACACTCTGCTATATAGCACACTCGATCCTCAATCATACTTTATCTCGATTCTGACCGCGCGCGTGCGTAACGGGCGCGATATAGACTCGATAAAAAAAGAATCATCGATTTTTAGTTTCTTACTGGAGCACGCACACACTGTTATATGCCCATTTTTATATTCGTCATATCTGTATATCTGAAATATATATTATATAAAAATACATATGGAATGTATGGAGGGTTTGAGGGGCGCTAGAGTGGTTCGGGTTTGCCCGGTCCCGCTGGGAATTCAACGAAAGAGAGCGAAAGAGAGAGAGAGAGAGAAATGAAACTGCTGCACCCCTGATGTCGACCCTCCAGGCCGATCGCGTTGCCGCGTTTCGTCCTTGCACATAACAGGCCTGTTACGTATTATATATAGCCAAGTGAACGTGTTTAGGTGTATGTAAGTGTGGGCCAACGTCGATGTATTGAAAATCCTCGAAGCTGTACGCCCGATGGCTTCGAACGTAACGAAATGATTGGGGCCGCCCTCGAAAAGAGTCTGGCCAACGTTGCCACGTCGATCCCTTCTCGCCTGCGGTCCTTCCAAAGAGCAACACTTGGCTTCGAAACGACAGTGACCTTTTCTCGCGTTGTGCAAGACACGACGAAAGTCTCTGGACTTGGAAACGCACCCGAGGTAAATACTTGGAAGACTTTTGACTAACTTCTTTTTTTCCCCCTCGGCCTCCTTAATGACGAACGGACTCGCATTCCCTTTAAATACCGCTATAAGCACCCTCGCGTACGCTCTCGCTCGTTTTCTCATGGTCACGGGCATTCGGCGCGCTTCATTGCCGCACTTCCGGTATACGTGTGTTCATCAGCGCTGCCGGTGAAAAAGAGATGGAAGGACAAATTCGGAAGAGGAAAGAAAACGAGCGGACGTGATATATTGCATCCTTGAAGAAGAAAGAATGAGAAAAGCTTGTAGATAAGCGACCTGGAACAGGAAAAATAAAATCTAATGGCGGTATACGTGTATATTATGTACACGTATAATCTTTTCACGAGGTGTTTTGTCGAAACTCAGCCAGGTCCTTGTAAATCACATTGGTCTCGGGTGCGTGGATAATCGGACATTGTGTCAAGATTCTAAATTACATAGTTTACGGTGACGTTTTAATAGCGGTATAATAATGCTGCGGCAATTAAAAGGTTTTCTTTTCGTGTGAAAGACAAGATAGTGAGAACGCACATATAATTCAGCAATTTGGCATCAACATATTGAATTGACTACACACTCGAGCAGTTCAAACAGCAAAATGTCTCTCAATAAATCATGTTTACGGTCGAAAAGATCGTCATCGCGCCGTTCGCCGTTGAGCGTTGAAAAAATAACCGATGGACGCGTTTTAGCACTTTGGAAGAGACATTTGCATCGGCGAGAGGGTGGAGCAGAAACAGAGGAGATGAGCGGGGCTTTGAAATATTTCAATTGTCTGTTGTAAAGCTGTGTTGTAATAGCGGTGAAGAGTCCGAGATTGCAAACATTGAAAGTTATAGAACGTGAGCGAGTTAATGAGGATCCGGCGGAGGCTTTTGTGGAACGAAAGTCGTGCTCGTTGTTCCTGCGGTGCTCTCTGGGCAGGCCTAAGCGAAATACATATCGCCGCGCAGAGTCGATGTGCGCGACAGAGTGTGTACGCGTATAATGGAGAAACAGCCGCGCGCATATGTACCGAAAAAGAGTATGGTGTAGTCGCATCGGGGTGGCAGGAAAGTATGGCCGTTAGCGAGAACGTGCGCCGTCGAAGGAGCGAGACGAGAGGGGGATGAGAATTTGCGAGGCAATAGACGCCGGCTGTACACGAGGGTTCGGGTCACTCGCGTCGAGGACGAACGAGACTGCGGAGGGCAATATACGCGGAGAGACAGCGAGCGCGTGAAAGGAGGGGAAAAAAAAGGGAAGATGAGTCGCGCAGCGGGGAAAAGGGGAAAAGCGAATAAGATTCCCCGCCGCGTTCCTCGCATCGAGCGCGCGCGCGCATCAGCATCATGAAATTATGGGCACGAGGGTGAAGACTGGTAGCAGATTTTACGACGAAAACTGCTTGGTAATCGATCGAGGGATACGAGCTCGGATGAAGTATGATGGACTCTCGCAGCACACGCTTTTCCTCAAGACTTTTCGATACATTATGCCGTAATATGCTCTAAAGACTTTTGCTGGGGGGAAAATGGGCAGAGAGGGTTGTTACTCAAACCACACGAGTGATGATGAACGATATATAAATCACGATAATATCAAAATGGGGTGTGTAGTTTGAAAGTCTCATCGAGAAAATAGAATTCGATGACATTGTGATTCCGCGATCATGTCATCTGGTATCCGGTGATTCTGACGAGAACTTTCTCTTTCGTTTAATTCACTTTTGATCAAAGATTAAATGGATATATTTTTATAACCATAGTCATATTATTGTTATTCAATTTTTTAGTAATCATTTGATGGGACATTTTCTCCAATTGTTTGTTCGGTTCGTGTCTTGTACTATTTTTTTATCGGAAAAATCAGTCCATCTACAGCGTTTTTAGAGGTAAAGTGATGAATAATTGACAGGTGAATACGAGCCACGTTGAGTGTAAATTTAATGGAATTTTCCGGATTATACTCCTGTACTCGTGTTACTCATTCTACTGCGTCCTATTCGTACGTCCTTTTGTAAATTTAGACGCCAATTTGGATCAATCAATGATCGAGCTCTGTGGCATCAGCGGGGGGGGATATTTTATATACACATAATCATGGGCACGCAACGATGTAATGGTCCGGATATTGAAACTCTCGTTCGTCGTGAGCGCTGAGAGGGAAAGAGACGAGCGAATTTTCATGAAAGGGAATAATGTATCTCCTGTAATATCATTGATGTCGATGGACTCTCCGCATTGCCGAAACGACGATAAGAATGACATTATTCCCGTTACCATAATTTTACTGAAATTACAACCATCAACGTGTCTCTCTACATTACATATATATTATGCATAAATATATATACATATGTATTTTCTTTTTCAAGAACTTGACGTAAAAATAATTTTGTACTGCGTGTATGAAAATATTATTTTTGCTTACTTTCCATGAGTTGTACATCATTTGTTTATTGTCCAAACAATTTTAGAATATTCCTGTTATTATATGCATTTTAATAAGGCAGATCAATATCTGTGTGCTGTATCATAAAAGGGATTACTTTTATTATCTCTAATACAAAAATTTACGAATTTTCGAAAATATTATCAATAGTAATCAAATAAACAAAAATACGCTATTTTCATTGATTTTTTTTACTTTTATTCGATTATCAAAGTGTTATCATTTTTCGTAGGCACACTATCCTGTGCCATAATACATAGTTGCTTTATGGAACATATCGATTTTCATTGCAGATATTTTTTCACCAAAACAATATGTCAGATCATGCTCAAAATTATTCAATTCTTTTATTAATTGATTTGTTCTACTTTTTTAAATGATCATATTCAAACGAGTCATTTCATTTTAAAATATTCTATTTTATTACGAGGTCTCATTATGATGGAACGTTCAACATACATTATTTTCAACGAACGAACTGAATAATTGACAATTGGACAGCTATGAAGAGTTGTTCAATTAATAATCATCATCAACGATTCGTATGAAATCGTAAAAAACGTTAAATTAAAAGAGGTTATATATTATGGAGATAATTATCGATTGAAATATTTTATTGAATTTAAATAGCAACATACACGTTCAACCGTATTTAAAAAACTGACAACGAGACCTGACGACAACAATATAAATTGCAGAACTTTTAACGAAATATTTTTATATATTCAATCATTTCATTCTATGTATATTTATCATATTCAAATGACTTTATTTACTATAGATAATTTTCCACGAATTTTCGTAAATCATTTTATTAATACAGAAATCTTGAGTTGAATTTCAGAATGGCTTGAAATATCGGAATCGAAAAATTTTCCTAATTGTAGTCAATTGATTATTGCATGGTAGCAATATGACTCTTTTAAGGATGTCTTCCAAGTCAAGTTGAATACTTTTTACTGTAATTCGAGACTAACACAAATAGTCAAATTTTTAGGAATTAAGAATTATCGCAGTAATCCAAAAAGTACATTTAGTAACGTTCAAATTTTTATTAAAGTTGTTGTTTTCATTAAGGTTAGAAAACTTGTCAATGCTTGGCATATATGTATATTACTATACAGAGCTTTGGCTAACATTTTATCGTCATTTGTCGTTAATTAATACAAAAGGCCCGAAACCTCAAGTTTTTCTTTGTATCCTACAGGTTTAAGAGTGTTTAATGAATATAATAAATAATTTTTATAAAGAGTCACTCATATGCAAAATAATTGCTTTTTAAAAATAAAAGTACGGAATTGTGTCCTTGCATCTATATAATGTCAAAAATCGAATTTTCAATTACGAATATTTTCATTAAACGGTCAGTAAAGATAGTTTTTTTTGTGCAGATTTTGTAGCTGGGAACTTTTCCAATCGTTTGATCCCAAAATGATACATTTTTCTTTTCATCAACATTTTTGATAGACATCCTTAAACGTCGTTTGTAAACAAATTTCGGGGTGTGTACGGACGTCACAAACGTATGCGTGTAACACAAGTGTCAAAATGTCCGTTCGGAGGCTGAAACGCGCGTCGCTTTGTTTACGAATGCAACTACGTAGACTTACAATTAGTTTTCGTCTCAGCCGATCGTTTCCAACTGTTGTCAGTTAATTGCTTTTCGCACGAGATGGTTTCGTGCCCCGAGAGCGTGTACGCGCGTTCCATGGAAAACGCCGAAGTAGAGGGCCTCCCGATTTCTCAGCAGAAATATACATATACATATATAATCACTATATATCCGATGATGTGCATGTGTGCAGAGCAGACTCGCCTCACCAGCCCTTATTCTCGTTACTTTCGATCCATCGAAACGCTCCCGTCCGCAAAAATCTTTCTCTCAGGAGAATTTGATTTTATTAACGATCCCTCGCGCTTCCACAGTCTCCGCCGACTATTCCCGAATAATTTGACGATATACGAGCGCCATTCCAAAGTAGAGCTTTTTTGCGCCCGGGCCTCCCTACGAGTGGGGCGCAAAAATTGTCGGCACGGTCTCTTGGGCACGTAGGGGATTTAAGTCTCGGCCGCCTGCCACCATTTTCCATGAAAAACGACGGGGGAATCATTTTTTAACCAAATAATTACGAAAAATTTCGTTTGAATAAAAAAAAAAAGAATAAAAAGCTCACACACTCGGGTCTCCCGCGTCTTTGGTTCCCCGCGGGACTCACGTATAAATTTACCATCCCTCAAAAATATTTAAATCGAAATTTAATTCTTTTTTTCCTCCCCGTACTCTGTGTCCCATATTTTCGGAGCATCGACATTTTTCCACCCCAAATCCGCCGTCGAAAGTTTAAACTTTTCGGTAGAGAGGAATATGCAGATGAGTTCAATCTGAGATCGAATCTGACGAAAGACGTCGCCGGAGGCGGGATACATATTCGCGGTATAACGCCGACCGATTACTCACTCCTTCGCAATCTCACTCTCCCGAGCCGCTCCAACGAGGATCTCATTCCTGCGCTCGTGTACGTCTAAACGCCGTCGCTGTTAATTGTTTGCGCTCTTTATGACTTCACTATAGCAATAACAGGAGAAAAATGTAAGCGCACACGCGGCAGTTCGGCGAGAGAAAGAGGAAAGAGAGAGAGAGAGAACGGAGGAGAAAAGCGCGAAAGGAGAAAAGCGAAGAAGAAGAGGAAGAAGAAAGGGAGAGAAACTCCGTCGAGAATGGCGGCCTCGTAAAGTTGCATGAAAGAGAGAAGTCCGGGCAGGTCCCAAGGGGATCCTTTGTCTTCGTCATCGATTCGTTCCTTTTCAGAGAGCTCGCGCGTTGTGTCGATGCAAACGCGCGTGGTGCAGCCACGGATTGTTGCACTCGAGATTGTATACAACGTGCCCCCTCCCCCTCCTCTCCACTTCCCCTTTTCGTTTCGTCTCCCCCACGGGCTCCTCCATTGACGTTATATACACGAGGCTCTGCATACGTAAATACCCATGAGTATCTTTGAATATTTATTATACGATCCGGGGCGGAACACGACGACGGACGCGACGATCGCGGGACTCTGTTGCATAATTGAAAATTAGCGAAGCTGTGAAAAGCTTTCTTCGGAGTCTTGAATACAGTTTTTTTTTCTTCCTTTATTTTTATATGCTTTCTTTACAAAATGTATATTCTAGTACTCCGTTATCGTATTCTCTCCGACGAAACAATAATTTCTCGTTCAGTCAATGGGGCCCCTCTTTAAGTTTCAAAAGAATAAAACGAAACGCCTGCATTAATTTCCGCGAGGCGCATGAATAATCGAGTTTCCACGGAATGAAATTTGCAGAATATAATGGGGAATCGAAGACCTGGCCGGTTAATCCGTGTACAAAACTTAACTAATATCCTCCATTTGATTTACTGTGTAAAAAAGAGATGAATCGGTAAATATTTTCCAAGAAAGAAAACCTCTGGCACGTTGCGACTTATTCTTTGTTTTTTTTTAGAAATAAAATTGCCGTAAGACGTTGCTAGAAAAACTATAATACATTTTTCAGCTATTATATGAATTTTACAGTTTCCCCATTGCCTCGTGCTCGGCGGCGAAGAGAAATTATTTCGAGTCGAGGATAGAGCGCTCTCGCTCCTCCCATCAACTTACATTCTAAAAAAAAAGCATAACATTCGTTTTTTCCAATTCGTTCTTGCTCTTTATTATCCTTATCATTTTGTTTTTCGCTGAAAGTCTTGAAATACAGTCATTCTTGTTGCACGAGGGTAAGAAAAGTGGCATTTAAGACGAGTTATGTGTATTACATATATATATAAACGCATACATATATATAAATATAGCAGTACAAGAAGCAGTAAATTCCAGTACGTGGTAGCGGCTGAAAGAGCGCGCGGATATACTTTAACCGCGCTGAGCATTCTCGATATTAATTGAACAATGGGATCGTTGTTTCTACGCCGTGGCCGTTCTATATATATCCTTCATTATATACCATACCGCATTTCTCTGTTATTATCGATCTTCGAGAATCGTGTTTTCAGTGAGAATGAAAGCAGGAGAAAGACGGGGGTCGAAAGAGTGCGGCGATGCTACAGTGGGTCTCGGGTAACGTCAAGGCTTGCCTCGTAAATGTCTCGAGAACAAGAAAACACCAACTCGGGCTCGTTTCTCATGAAAGTGGTGGGCTGCTCCCCGCAACACACAGGACGTCCTTTGTGTTCGTCCTCTCGATTGATTCTTCTCGCTTCTCTTTTTCATTCTTCCCGTGTGCGTATACGATTTCTCCGATCATCTCTGGCAAATCGTCTCCCACGAAATCGAACGATAAGGTAAACGTTCCAATTGTTGGACATTTCTCAATAGTTGGAAAATTTTTCCTGTATTATTTTAAATATTTGAATTATTTTTTTCTTAATAAAATCGTGTGGATTATTTTCCCCCACTTTATTTCATTTTATGTTGTACGAAGAAGTGTATTTTTCATAACGTAAATTTATTGGAAAAAACTCGCTCAATTCTAGAGACAGGGTCGATTTTCTGTCCAACTATTGGGACATTCTACATATTTGAACGTTTAAGTATTTATTTGCTAGAAATATCCTATATTAAAAAAGACATGAGACCTCTAATCGATTCATCGGGATAGAGCGCATTTTGCGGCGCACATTAACTTTTCGCCAATTTCTACTCATTAAAAAAAAATTCAACGTGCGCTACTTTGGAAATAATGACTTTGATGTTTAAATTATTCATTTCGTCTTGCAAAAATTTTCAGGAATTATACCTATTATATGAAGTCGATTTCATCGAGGACACGAATAAATATCGCCTCTTGAAATTTTGAGATGTTCCTATTTTCGATTCTCGAAAAATCAGGCTGGAGGTCCTTGCAAATTTTCTCTGCTTACTTTTATGATAACTTGTACGTATAATAATGTGAGTAAAACTTACAACAAAATTTTCTACTATTTGTGTCAAGTATACCTGGAAAAATATTCCTGAATAATTCGGGGGTCGTAATAAACATAAAAAAAGAGAGAAAATTCGTCGAGCGTGCAAGGAAAAAAAATTCCAAATTTCCGAGAATACCTCGACTATTGTTTATCCATGGTGATTCGTCAAGGTCGAGGGAAAAACCGGTCGTAATTTTCAGATTTTCGACTCAATTTGGAATCAGTAGCCCGGTAGAAAGTGTCGGGGTAAGACGTGTCGGGTCTCGCCAGGTAGTTCGTTACCGAAAAACATTTTGTTGAAATAATTCGACAAGTTCAATTGAGTGTCAGTTTCAGTTATTTTCAATCATCCGAAAATTGAATAGTGTTTAAGGATTTTATTTTATAATATCGTTTCGAAATACTTCAAAAAAATGTCGGTGTGGATGAAAGTGCTGTCCAATTTATGCAAATAATCTCGATCCCGCTACTTTATTCTACATATAATATTATTTTCGTTACATGAAACATATGCAGTCTTTTAAATTTAAACGAACAGTTTTTTAATAGCGGATTTGCTTCGAATAATTAGATTTTTCATCATAAATTATTGGTCCTATATATTTTCATTTACCCATATATATTCGATGGTCCATTTTTTTTAAATTTGCTTTTAAATAAATACAAAAAATATTGAGTTTTGTGTGATAGTGAAGTGAAGTGCAATGCCCACGGAACATATTGAGCAGAAAATTAGGGAGTTTTGCATCGTCTCTTTAAATCACCCTTAAAAAGCTGATTTCGTCAAGTGAAAGGTAAGACGTTGCTAATTGAAATTTTCATGGGTGTACGAGACCACCCAGTGCGTGATTCGCTAAATTTTTTCAAATTTTTTTTTTCCATTTTAAGAGTCTATTCGATCGGAAATTTTCCATAGATAACGACAATGATAATTATTCGGGTTGCAATCTAAACATTTATATTAAATGAGTCATAAAATTGACTTTTGGATCAGTTTTTTCAATTTTTCAATATACAGGAAATTTTGTAATCAAATATTATATTTTAAAAAAGACCTGAATCTTGCAATTAATTATGCGAGGTTGTATGAAATATGCGCCTAGAAGAATCGCAAAATATCAATTTAAATTTGTCAAAAAGGAAAATGCGGCTGCGGAGCGGCCGCCTTGCTGCTAGTTATTTAAAATTAACACATAAAATGAGTTTTGGATCGCTAAAATATCAGACAATAGTTTAGATATGAATTTTAAATAGATTTTTTTATTTGAATATTAAAAAAAAAGATAACCCTTAGCTGTCCAACTATTAGAACGTTTACCTTATACGGATGACGTTTTACACGAATATACTCTCTGCCTCACTCTACAGTTTATTTACGTACATATAAAAAAAAGAGGAAGAAATATATAAATGCGAATGAAGAATGCCCCTTCAAAGACCCCGGAAAGATTTGCAATTCATAATATAATGATCCTCGTTCTTCAAGGATATATACAAGATTTCGTCCTACGGGCTCCTCCCCCGTATTAATCGACGCGGAAGGGGATGAATAATCGAATAAAAACAAGTCAGCTTCTCCCGCGATGAGCGCTTTTTCAATCGAAGAAGGGAATAAAAAATTAGGGGGAATAAAAAACACGCAGCTGAACCTGACGATCGTAACGAATGGGAGAGCCGAATAATCGATAATCCGCGCAATGAGACTCGTTGAAAACTTTTCCAATAGAGATACAAATTTATTTGGCGAATTATTGTCATCCGAGATCCTGGGATTAATTGCAGAAGCGAGGGCTCTTCTGAAACATGTTTTTTTTCTTTTTTTTTATGCCCGATACTAAGAAATTCAGAATTTGCTTTTTTTATCGAGTTTTTCCGTTTGTACTGCGCCCTCTGTGCAATGTGCATTTGTGTGTATGATAATACAAGTGGATCCCCGAGCGGCCTGGTCGAGTATTCTCCTCTGCCCCGTGGCTGTGTGTTCCTTACTCTTTTATTCTGTCGCTTTCTCCTCTTTCCCTTCTCCCTTGTCGAGAGTTTTCAATGAAACTGCCTCGCGGGCGAGAAATTAGCATTTTATGAACGAAGTGGCGGAGCCAGGCGATCTCCGAGACTTCTTGGGCCGAAGCAATGCGCGAGAGATAAGAAATGGAACACCCGCGGTCGTCCCAGCCCCAAGCTCTCGCTCTGCGGTTAGGAAATAGAGGGACCGAGCGGCTTCCTTCGCTTCCAAAGACGCCGATAATTCTTCGATGCCGTGGTTATTGTACCTACATATGTATATATATATATATACTTTTTGCACCGGCATATATATACACTTATATTCCAGAACCGCCAACACCGCAAAAGCCCGCAACCGAGATATCGAATGTTTCTTCTCTCGCCCACGCGACCCTCTTGCCCATATTTTTTCCAATTTTTCTCATTTTCGCACCGTAATAATCCGTAATAATCGTGATATCCGCCTTTTTCGCTTACTAATTTATTTTCTTTCTTTTTTTTGTACGAAATATAACGCAGACGGGTGTGTATAATTTAAAAAATTATTTCTGATTTTGCTCTTTCGCTCTTCGATTTGATTTTTTTTTTGGAAAATTAATATAGAGAACAAAATGATAATATCTCACTGGAAAATTTTTGACGAAACGCGGCAAACAATATTTTTTAATCGATGATTCGTCGCCGTATGTGTCGCGTACGAAAAACACCCGATATTGGGAAAAAATTCAAAAGTCTCCATTATACATTCGAATCTCCGGCTGACGGAGCATACCCGGATTTTTATCCGGTCCTCTCTTTTTTTTCGATGTCCTCTCATTTTTTTTTCACTGCCGTGCCAAACAGAACATCGACCGCAAGTCAATTGAGAACAAATATAATGAAAAGAGAGAAAATAAAGTGGCTAGTCCTGGAATATATCTCTCTCTCGATAGTCTCGCCGCAAATTTAACCGTCAGTTCGAGGTCTCTCTTCGTAACGAGAGACTCGATTCGCTGCATCGGTAAAAGCATGCCATGTGTAGATTCTCTCTGTGATTGGTTTTGCGTAGGTGACCAAATAAAATGGGCACCCGGTTCGAGGTAATCGTTCACTGAGGGAGTGAGAGAGCGAGACGTATCGTCGGGATAAGAGAGAAAGAGCTATAAGTTATATTTTTCACGCTGTGAACAACGAAACTGTGGTTCGGCTATCATCCAAAATAAGATTGGGGAAAAGGGACAAAGAAATTCGTAAACATATTCCTGTTTTTACATAATATGTTTACATTTTTTATTCTACGAGCAACAACGTAGCCACTATTTTTTTTCAACATCGTTGAATTTATATTTTGCTGTTCTTCTAGATGCATACTTCATATAACTTCGCATAATTTGCTCTATATGAAATCCAACTGACACTCAGTAGAATAAGCTGATATTCACTCAATTGAACTTGTCAAATTTCTACGAAATGTTTTTCGGTAACGCACTATCTTGCAAGACCCGACACGTCTTATCCCGACATTTTATTCGGCCTCTTCTGAAACCAAATTGAAACGATAAACCGAACAATTAAGATCGTGTTTGGTTTTTGACTTGACCTCGTCGAATTGTCGAGGTATTCTCAAAAAATAAACAGTTCTTTTCCTTGTTATGCTCGACGAACTTTCCCTTTTCTTTATGTTTACGATCACAAATAGTAGAAAATTTAGTTGCAAAGTTATTACCACATTATTACACGTATAAGTTAAGAGCTAATAAAAGTAAGCTGAGGAAATTTGGTGTGATCGAGGTCCTCCAGTCTAATTTTCCGAGAACCGACAATAGGAAGATCTCTTTTCGTGTCCCCGACGAAATCGACTTTATAATGGGGGTAATCCCTGAAAATTTTTGCAAGTCGAAAAAAATGATTGTATTAACATCAAAGTCATTGTTTCCAAAACAGCGTGTTGAATTTTTTTCTAGTAGAGATTAGCCAAGTTAATATATCAACAATCTTAAAAGTTATCACGTGTCTTGAAGAGTTTTGAAATAAACGAAAGGGGTACTCCTTCAAAAATTCGCAAAATTTTTAGAATTTTTTTTTTCAATTTTTGAAGCAACAACTTGGCCAGTTTTTGACATTTTTGAATTAGTATTTTGCTATTTTTCTGGGCGCATATTTTATATAATTTCGCATAATGCGCTCTATATTCTGATGAATCGATTAGGGGCCTCATATCTTTTTTAATATAGAAAATATACTGGCAAATCCAAATTTCTCAGTACGGAAGAACGAAATGAATCTTATCTTTGCGGTTCGTACGAAAAGAAAAAAGAATAATATCTAGTGTACTATCCCTCAAGGTTTTCACACATTTTTTTATGGATGTGTGCACAGACAATTTCAGAATTTTTTCTACCTGCTTGCGGTGGCTCTGTTTGCCTTGGCCGAGCCCGGCTCGTTCAGCAAGTTTCCAATGTTTGCTGGCAGGCTTTTCCACAAGTTCGTATAGCAGATAATCGTATTTCGTTTCCATTAAATTCCGGGTAATCCTCGGCGTTGGAAAATTGTCGAAAACTATTTTAAAAGCGCTTACTCATGAATAATTATTGTCTCTTAAAATATATTCCGCTGGAAAAACGTCGTTATTCCGATTTGTCAGCTTTTTTTATCCAAGGATGCGTACACAATATATAAAGGATAGTTAACGCTTTGAATTATGCAATCTTCTTCGTGTGGACTTTTGCGAAACTTCAGTCCTACAAAAACTTGCGATTTGTGTATTTAGCCACAAAAGTTGACGGAGCAAGGGACAGGCGTATATCTGCACCATTCGGGCAAGTTTTAAAAGCGATTGGAAACTCGTAATCTCCCGGTGCGCTGGCTGCGACGTTGAATTCACCGTAAAAGACGTCGATCCTTCTAGCCAGAGGGGACAATTTTCTCTCCTCTTCAATCCGTTTGCCACGACACCGAAGGCGACGCATTGTGACGCAATAACGCGCGAGAGTTTCCCGCCGGAGTCGAAAAAGGCCAACGCAAACATTTTTGGTGTCTCTTACGGATCGAGAGAACAACGAAACGAAATCCCATTTGTCACTTGGTGACGCAATCGCATATATGACCAAAAGAGGAAAAGAGAAGCCAAAAGCGATTTTCCCATTTCGGCTCGTGAGACCGTAAAAAAATTACGTATCCGCGTAAGAAGAAACCGTTTCCACCTTTTTCTTCACGTTTTACTCCCGTCGACTTTACGTCCAACGTGTACCCTCTGGAGTCCTCGGCATTTGCTCACGTTTTCCGATAGCGATTGCCTGCTCCGCGGAGAAGCAGCAGCGACGCGATAGCGCACAGATAAAAAGAAAATTAAAAGTGAGAGAAAAGAAAGAGAGAGAGAGAGAGAGAAAGAGAGGACACAAGAAAAGAGTACACGACGTAAAGATCAGCGAAGGAGATATCCTCTTTTCTCCAGGATCCTATCTCTCTGATGAAGCGGACTGGTAGCACACACGATGCTCATCTCTCACATAGAGATCGTATAAAGTACACGTAGGAGAGTCTACGGGCAATCATTTTGAGTTCTCGCGCGCCGGAGAAAACTCTCTCGCAACGTGCACCCTTCGTGTACGTACAGTCCTTCGTACACGACGTATGTATACATACACGCAAAAAGAAGAAGAAGAAGAAGAAGAAGAGAGTAAGAAATAAGAGAAAAAGAAGCATATTGACGCGGCATTGAGAATAGCTCGCTTTCCATCGCCTCCGATCGTTATATGGCTTGTTGCGCAATTAGAATGTTCAATCGGCGTCGTTGTACGAGATACGCCGATGATGAACCCACCGGCGAGCTAGTCGTCACGAATATGTGCGCTCGTCTCTCTTTCTCGCCTTATCTACATTCTATACTCACCTCTCGCGTACCTTGTTCGCACACTCGAACGGACCCCGCGTTCCTATTCACGCTAGTACCTCGGAGAATGTGTGTTGTGTTCCTTGGCGGAGTATGAGCCTCGTGATAGCTCGCGGGGAATGTGTACCGACGAGCGTGTGTGTTGCGAGCTCGTTCGTGCATCGACGAGCCACGGGAGAAAACGCTCAGTCGCGCTCGAGGACAAGTAGTTTCCCGGGTCAACGCAGTGTCGCTAATGATAACGATCTCAGTCTGGCGCGGTCTCTTCATCAATTCCCACGATTACGCTTCACTTTACGACGCCCGGCGCTCTCGCGGCTCGGAGAGAAGAAAATCTCGCGAGGATCTCTCTCGGTTCATTGGACAATAATTAACTGTGCGGGCTATTCGCGCGCATCCTGACGCGCACTTTTCGCGAGGCGGAGCGTACGCGATATATGTTTTCTCACCGCAATCTTCACGGTGTTCGGCCCGGCGCAGTTAAACTCGCGATAACTCACGGCAACTTTCGCTTCTCGCTTTACCGCCGAGAAAGCCTCCGTGACCCGCGCATGGCAAAGGTGCGAAAAGATGCCTGCACCGCCAATTAAGGAACGAACTTGCAGCGGGTAAGAGAACGATTTGCAAAACCCAGATTTCCCCAGCTACTCGAACGCCAGACTCTTTTTGGCTGAGTGAGGAATCGCGATGAATATTATGCACCGGTAAAATATACAAATATTTAGGGTGTGTTTCATTTTAAGGTAGTTGTATTACCACGTAGAACTGTTAAGGTAGTTCTATCAAAAAATCGTTTTCTTAGGATTTTGTTAAAAATTTGCGAAAATCTTCTTTGATACAATATGGTATATCAAATTTTAAGAGGTTTCACTACGTACAACTCGCAATATTTATTGTCAAAAATTACAATAATTACACCGTAGACGTATAATAATACACTGAAAAAAGTCTGGTGTTAAAATGGTGTTAATTAAATACCATTCTTGGTCTACATAGTTGCCACCGTTTGGTATAGAATGTCATTGTGTTAATAGATACATTTTAATATGCTGTGTTTGATCTGTATAATAAATAATTAACATTGCAATGTAAACACCATTTAGTGCATCAAATTAATGAAGTAACAATATTCTTGCCAACACCATCCGGTGCAAATAAAAAAGAGATACAGATTAACCAATTCAATAATATAAAAAATATTTTGGAATTATGTAAGTTTCGATTCGTTTGTAAGGTTCATGCACATTATATGCAATTCAGTTCGTAAAAAATTCCATGTCAACAAGTTCGTAAAGTATGTTTTATTTTTCTCTTTCTGAATGCAGAGATTTACTCTGATGTAGGGTAATTTATTATCTAGACTTGTTCTTTTAAAAAAATATCAGCTCAAGTACCTGATGCTAAATTTTTCGCGTTCATTCTCATTCGTTAATTGCCACTTAATAGAGTGGACTGCCAGAAACGTAAACAAAATTTTATTGCTAAACAGGCATGGGCGAAGCTCGATACTTTTCTGAGAAATGAAAATTATTCGATATAGGTGATGATTATTTCACCGATGGTGCAATAAACATCATCCATTGAACAATTTTCATTTCTGAAGAAAAGTATCGAGCTCTCTGCCCATTCCTGTTGCTGAAAACATCGATTTTTAACCACGTAAAATCAGCAATAAGTAACACACCGTTCTACATCTTTTACCAAACTATTTAACAAATTATTTTACACCATTTCCTTTTACCACTCACACAATTTGGTTAACACCTCGAAATATTTTAAAGTGCACAAATATATGTAAGCGAGATATTATTGCGTATTAATTGTCGCATGAAAATGTATTATATGCGGAAGCGAGTTTCTACACAGAGAGCTTATTATTTACCATCACGGGACTGGCATAATAAGCCGTACCGTTATTGCACCACGGATATCTCAAAGGGAACCCCGGCAAAGGTATGTGCGTACACGGAGTACATATACATGCCCGAAAATCTCGGCTTAGCCAGAGTCCACGCATCAAAGCCCGCGTTCCCGGAGTTCGTGTAATCCGCGCACACAAACGCGTCGAGCGAGCTCGGAACACGTCCGAGAAAGAGTTATATATATATACGTATACTAGAATGAGACATGCAGGGAGAAGGCTCAGGGTTTTCGGCCTCGAAGAATCAAGCCTGGGTCTGCTGAAACAATGCGAGAGGCTTACCGGGCGAGTCTGGAGAGGATTCGCGTCAGGGCCAAGCGAGGAAGCAAACGAGTATAATACGCGATCGCATGAGCAATGGGCGCGCGATCGGTGTGCGTGCCCGTGTGCTAAGGTCGCGGCTGCATCTGATTCGAGCATGCTAAAAAAAGGATGGATGAGGAGCGTGTGGCTCCGGGCAAGGGCAAGTCTGATAGAGATGAAGAGAGAAGGAGAGAGATTTCGCGAGTATGCTATGGGAAGAGCCGGCGCGAACCGACCGGACCCCAGGCACGATTTCCCTCTCTCTCTCTCTCTCCACCACCGGAGCCCGCGTACATACCTCAGTCCGGCATAAATCATCCCTGCTTACGGTCGGCTTGGTACGCCGCGCCATGGCGAATCCCAGTTGTCGAGGGCGAAAGAGCGAGAGAGAGATGAACCGGCGTGTTCGGAGCCGAATCATTCATCCACTCATATTCTTCTTGGAAAATAGCGAGAGGCCGCTCACGCGATCGTTTATTGATTAACAGAAAGAGTTCTCGTGCTCCGGCGATCTTCCACGATCCCAGTGCTTGGCCCCGATTAAGAGAACGATGAATTATCGTCGCGTCGATCATCGCGCAACCATCGACCGTATCTCATAAATAAATTTTCCGACTGTGTCTTTACCAAAATGCTTCACGGGTACTCGGCAATAGACCCCCTTTTCGCTCATTGGTTTCCCATTATACCGAACAGAGCGAGCCCCGCCACGTGGCGTTAAAACTTGGAACAGAGTTGATGGCGAGCCATCAATCTCTCAGCGATTCTTTGCACCGAGCTCTATATATAGATGCGATGAGCTCTCGCAGGCAATACTCTCGGGCGTAAATTCTTGTCTAGCAGACTCTGCTGCTTCTTCCTCCATTTTCTCCTCGTTGCTCCGTCCGCGCCGGCTTGCGCGCCCTCTTAATATGTTAAGCTGAAACGTTGCGCCCGCTTCCGGAAAACCACTACTTTTCTCCAGTGTTCATTAGACGAGTATATAGTCGCAACGGGGGAGGAGCGGATGGAGCGAAGACGCGAGTTAACTTCAGACGCGGAGAAAAGATTCACTCGCGAGTCTTCGGCTTCAACCCCTTCGAGCGTTATGCGGTCATCCCGCCGCTAGCGCATATACACACTTACGAATACACATATTTCACACACACACACACATGTTTTCTCTGTCATCAATCTCCACACCTTTCTCTGCCTCTCTTATTCGAATTTACGTTAAGAGGTATAAGCTATCTCTTCGCGTTCTCGGGGGCAGAACCCGGCCGCACATTAGAACACTCTGATGATGGCCCCGCGCGCATAGACGCGCGTGAGAGCTCGAGTAATCAGTGATTAGCAATTAAGAACGTTCACGAGGAAACGGGTATAATGAAGGCACGGAAGGAGGAACGTCTCGTTCTCGAGAGAATTTTAGGTGAATCCGGACGAGCTTCGCTCGATTCCCTCTTGTAAAACGACCGCTGTGCCAGAACCTGGCGCCTCTCTACGTAATGAGGGATTTTCGATAGTAACGTATATCATTCCAGGCTTTCAAAAGTTATATAAATATAAATCGTATATTTATATAGTTCTAGCATATGTCTTCTTTGTTGCTGTATGTTTATCGTTAAATTTTGTTGAACGCGCTGGGGTTTCTATTCTTTTTCCTGATGCGATTTGGTAAGATTGAGCGCAAGCTTATAAATATATTTGAGCCACTTATCGATTTTTTGATATACGAGTGAAAAACAATATTATTTCGTCGAAATAATGTTATTTTTCATTAAATTGTTTGTGGTATTTCAGGAAATTAAATTTTTCATTTAGAAACATTTACGGAATTCGTTGCATCCATATAAGTTATTTTCAATTTAAAAATAACGTATCGATACGATGAATGAATTTTTGTACGGTATCAATTGAAGAATTTTTATACGATGGTACATGAAGACCTACGTAAATGGCTACACGTGAAACTATATACGTGAAACTATAGCATTCACTATTTGAAGAAAATTTAAAAAAGGTTATAAAAAAAATCAATTTAAAAAATGTATAAACCGAGACCTTATTGCGTAAACCAACGCTACGTACAGAAAAATATGTTGCCATATATGATACAGGGAATGAAATGAACAAAAATTCAAGATGCCCGCAAGCAATGGAATTTTTTATTCATTGCATTTTGCATTGTTATATTTTCATTTTTTTTATTTCGTCATCAACTCATTCCGCGTTTATGTACGAATTTACATGAGGGACTTTGTTTGGTACTTTATATACAATAATAATAACCTATTGTCATCGATGCATTAAAACCAGTATTGATTTATTTTATTTACACGTTTAATCACTCCGTAAATAAATGCAGGGAAGCTGCTTTTATTTCCGAAATTCGTCATTAAACGTCAATATGTGAGGCTTGAGCTCGTTTTGCCTCGTTGTAAAGCTGAACATAAAATCACCCATTTATTTTTAGACCTGCCGAGCAAAAGTTGTAGACTCGTGTGTTCGTGGGTGGCGAAAGAGTAACAGGTGTGTTCGTGATAACATTAAACTCTGTTTTCTCCCTCTCTCTCTCTTTCCCCTGATCGTTTCCTCTGGTGAAAGCGAGCAATCGAGAGAACCGGACGTCTTTTGACGCTTTGATTGCCCAAATACAAGATGTTCCGATGTTGCTCGGGAGAGTGCCTTGTTTCTCATAAAACCGCACCCGTTCTTTCTCCCTTTCTCCATCTCTTCCCCTCTACCTCTCTCGCTCGTTCCGCTCGACCTGAAACTTTGCCGCAAAACATGAATTCTCGCGAAACGTTCGTTTTCAAGCACTCTCGCGTGGGATGAAAAGTGCGAATGTAGACGCGCTCGCATAAAACAAACCGCGGAAATTACGAACAAGGAGAGTCGTCAGACAGGTGTTTCTGAGCCTTCGTTTGAAAGTTATATACATATACACATCAAACTTTCACGCGATATATGCGAGTATAAAGCTGGAAAATCCGCAACTGTATTTATTTATTTAAAACGAAATGTTTTCTCCATTATCGCACGCTCTTGGACATTTATAGAAAGAGTTTGAAGATGTCTGACGTTGAAAATATTCACGTATATCCGGGAGATGAAGAAAAATATAATAAAATGCAGTAATAGTGAACGCATTCGAAATACAGTGATATACAGTATACGAAAAGCTTTTATATGGGCCAGCCCGGAGGAGACGTAGAATTTTTTTTTCACGACAAACCTTTTTTCGTGAGTTTGAACGGCTGATTGCGCAATATTCTTCCCGTGCACTGTATAACTTCTCTATATACTTTCTTTTACTTTTTTTCATTCGTAAAAAGCTCGCTAGTGCGGAGTCGTCAGATGAGTGGCCTCGTTTTATTGTTCCTCGAGTGAAACAAAGCTTCTCCATGGCAGGAAAGACACAGAGAGAAAAAGCGCAGGGGGAGAGAAGCCTTCTCTGTTACTTTTACCATCGTCGTTGCAAAAAGGTATACACGTACGCGTCCATGGGACGTGCACATTCGAGAACTCGCGGGGTGTACGAGAGAATAAAGCAGACAGAAATAACATGAAAGTATTTTTTCTGCCGTTCTTCCTTTCTTATGTTTTTTTATTAACAAGGTCAAGACCCTTGAAAGAAAGTATCTCGCGATCGTTCATCCTCCGCTGAATTCTTTACAATGGCCTTATTATTGTATACATCAAGCCTCCATAATCTATAGCACACAATGTATCTTACGTACGTGTATATAGAAAATATTCTTAGGGGTATATATACGGGGTCGAGAATTTATCCCCTTGTCGCTCGTGACAATTTTTCTCTTTCTTCGCTTCCCTCGCTCTTTTGCCGCGCCATACAATAGTTGTACATCCAAGACAAATTGTTCTCCTATGCTCTCGAGATCCGGCCGATGTTATTAATGCTTTTTTCCTCTCTTTATACTCGCTCTTCCATCGGAGCAGCCTTTTATTTAACATTTCTCAAGATAAAAATAAAAATTGGCGAAATCGGTCACGTTTATCTTCCAAGGTGTATCACGAAGATTCGAATGGGACCTTTTTTTATTTTAAAAAAAATTATTCTTTATTTGCTTTTTGTATCAACAACTTTTCTGTTTAAATACATTTTGCGGCTTTTGTTGTTGATATAAGAAAGAAGTATGTGGACGTGTATATATATACGAGTGCGAAAGATTAAATAAATACGAGAACGCGTGTGTATTCACTTTCCGAAGAAAGTGTGCGATCTCTGATCAGCTTTTGTCGCTCTTTCTCTCTCGCTCTCTGCTCCTCGTTCTTTTTTCCCTTGGCTTCTGGGGAATTCATTTTATTTTGTAGCGATCCGGTGAAACTCGGGAGAACGATGAGTCTCGAGGAAGACAGAGGGAGAGAGCGACGAGGATAACGGAAACACGAAAGGGGAGGATAATTGAGATGATTGGGAGTTGGAAAGGGAGATCTCGGGAGGGAACGCGAAAGAGAGATGGAGAAAAAAAAACATCACGTCACGAGAGCCCGAGAGAGAAAAAGAGAGTGAGTGTGTTTGTACGTAGATAGGAAGGACACGAGGAGCAAAGCCGCAAAAGAGCACACACGTATAGGCTCGTCAGGGTAACGGATGTTTCCCTGATTCCATTCCTTTTTTTCTCGCCTCTTCATTCTTCTTCTCTCGCCCGATGTTGCTCCTCCTACCGCGGAGTTTCGGCTCCTCGCATTCTCCTATTTTCTCCATCACTCAGGAATCTCTTTATTTGGGGCCAATCCCATAATCTCGATTCCTCGCAAGTCTCTCCCTTATCGTCTCGATCTCCAGCACCAAAACCGTTTCGCAATTCCGCAAATATTTTGTCCTTTCGATTATCAAATTTATCCACGATTGCGTCGGCTCTCGCACGAACGGGCGCGCCGTTTAAGCCAGCGCGAGGATGAGACATGCGAGGGAAAAAGATTTACGAAATATTGGATTATATAGGAGAAGAACGATGAGGCTTATCGCCTCGTACAATCTTACCGTGCGATCCTCCTTGTTAGTTTCTTGACCTTTCATTAAGTATCCCGGTTTTATATGGCCGTGAATATTCGTTCTGGCACCTAGTCATCCTGAATAAGTATGTATACGTTTCGTGTGTATAAAGTGAAGATGGAAGGAGACACTGGACGAGAGAGAAAGAGAGACGGAATATGCGGCTCTACCGGTGATTATCGGTTCTACCGGGCGAGCAGTATTAATAGGAACCACTGGAGAAAATGATTCACTGCGCATGGTCACGACCTCATGGTCAAGTTCCTCACCCCTCTCGCTCTCCTCCCTAACGTCCATCGGCGTGCCGTCTTCAGGATTAGAGATAGCTTTGCCGGATAAGGAAGATTCTCCGGCGTTTGCCATCTTGCGTCCTCCAGGGAACATGAAACATCGCTGACCGGGGGACGGCTCATTCTCACTTGCTCGTTCCCGTTCTGATGCACGTACCATCCTCTCGTTTCCCTCCTCATACTCTTTCTCTCTCTCTCTCTCTCTGCATGCTCGTTTAGATCGGAGGCGAATTATTTAGTTCTCCCAACCGAGACTCGATGGGCCCGCTGTATATATTTTGCCATTCCTCGCGTACGTGCGATTCGCGATAGAAGCAGAGAGAGAGAGAGAGAACTCGACGGATATACCGGAGAGCTCGCTCTTGCGAATTAATACCCCAAGCGCTTGGCCGACAGCAGCTCGCGGAGGTACGAATCGCTGCTTTTCCGACAAAAGGGCGTAAACCGCGTCGCGGCTCGCTCGATGAAACTCGCCGGGGATCCACTCTTCTTTTTTCCCGTATAAACGAGCGGTGTGACCCCGGGAGAACCCTTCGCGTTGACCCCGGGCAAACGCTACTGGTTGCCCCCGCTAAAAATCGCGCCTGATCGGCTCATCAGAGGAATGCAGATGCAAACGAGATATTTTGTTACCAGTTTTGCCTGTTCCCGGTGTAGACTTTGTCATGGAAAATTGATTGCGGATGAATATCTATCAGCCGCGCTTGGACGTTTTACTCGGAATACGGAAATCCTTCGCTCGCTCGAAAACTTTTTGGTCGGTTGAACTTTCGGAAATGGTCGCCGAGTGCGGCGTATTCTACTCTATGGGAATTAATACGAGCGGCGAAACGTTCGATTTGCAAGTTGAGGTGCGGGGCATTTGAAAAACGATGAGAAGCTTTCAAAAGGCACAAAGAGAGTCGCGAAAGAAGAGACGGCGAAATAACGGCAGCAATTTCAACGAGGTGACGAGAGACAGAGCGAGCGCCGCGCGGCAGTCAAAACCGCGAGATAGCGAGAATGCACAATATATATATATATGTAGCATTGTGACTGCGCCTCCCGTTTTCCATAGAAAAGTTTTCAATTTGTATATGCAGTTGAAGTGCAGAATTGAAAAAAAAAAGTTTATATATACGTATATAGAATGCGTGTACCGAAGATGTTCCATGGCTGACTGGGAGGGGAAGTTGCAACCGCGCACATGAATCCGCTTCTGCGATGGCTTTTTCCTCTCTTTGTGTGGTGGAGCTCAGAGCGGGAAAAAGACTCCACACGTACTTTGTGGACAAGCCCGCCAAATAACGACTTTTCAACCAAGTTGCCAACGATCCCCACTTCACCTGTGTGTTTCATATCTCACCCCTTGAATCCCTTTGCGCTCACGCCCTGCACGCTTCAAGCATGCATGCAAAAAGTGCCCTGTCGCTTCTGTGGGATCTCACGTTTGCGCGCACTCTTTTATTTATTCTCCTCTCCGCTTGCTTTTGCAACGATTTTAGATTGCGTTTCCGTTTACGTTTCTCCAACACAACCCCGATCGAGTGGTCTCACTCGGGTGTGTCTCTTCGTATAAATTCTACGATAAACTACAACTTTACGGCCTATAACCGCGAGCTTTCAACCCGGAACGGAAGAGAGCCAGGAAGAGAATCAACCAACAACTTTAGACGCGAATGACATCCGAAAACGTCGCTGAGATATAGCGAACACGGTTTATATTCGGAGTTTTCGTACTATATGCATTGCGAATAGAGTTGCAGAGTTTCAGCATGTACGGAGAGCGCCGTTCTTTGATTCTTCCGATGAAGGAAAATCGACGTCTGGCAAATTGAGCATCCGGTTGAATTCTCAATTCTCCGCATTATTCCAAGGATAAATCGGTTGTCTATTCATAACCTATATATAGAATCGAGAAGAGTAACCTGTGGAGAGGGTTTCCTGCATCGTGGCTTAGGCGCACAGCTGGATGGCAAGAGAGAAGAGAGCCACGAGAATGGTATTGAACGACGCGTGTGCTCTCTGGCGTGGCGACAGCCAAGGCGCGTTCGCGTGTGAGTTCGCGAGAGGAACATTTTCGCCATTCTCCTAGCACCTTGACGTCCCTGTGCTATACAGCAGTGAAGAAACGCGACGTTCCCTACTCTCGTTTTTATTCGTTCACGAAAAGAAAGACACCACCCCGCTGTCTTACCGGAGATTGGCACGATTCCAAGAGAAACAGAGAGTATTCCCATTTCTTGAGAGGCACAAACCGGTGAAGAGAAAGCCGTACGACACGATGATAATCTAGAAACGACAACAAAAAACGACACCAGAAGCGATATCTCAAAATAGACACCTACGTCGGATTTACGACCACAATCAATACACCCAACAACCGCTATAACGGAGGTCAGGGTTGTATTTCTCAGGAACGGAGTTAGGCAGTCGTAAAACGAAAGCATCAACTTGAGTTTACGCGTTTATAACTTTTAGAGTGGCGGAAAAAAAGCTGGATTACTCCAATAGTTCTTCCAACCAAAGTAATTAAGGACAGTTACAATTATATATAATTATTCTTAGAATGAATGCCCAGAGTAGCGTCGTAAAAGTGATGTAGAAGGCGTAATTTCATTGCCAAGACTACAGTTTAAGGAGCACATACATTTAGAGTGTATATTGTTTCGCTACCTCATAAAGGAATATCTCTGTTTATTCGGCAAATGAAGAAGGCATCGGAGCGAGTTGGATGACTGTGATTAAAGGACACCCTCGAAACAGCCCAGATGGCAATATCGGTAGCACCCCAGCGTGCGAGATGGAGGGGAAACAGCGTCCTAAAGGAGGTCGGAGACCAAGGGTGATGAGACACTTTGGGCGCGTTCGCTATCGCCATTTTGTGCAGATACCACGTCATGGCAGGCTTCCCGGGTTTCCAGCGTAGGAATCGCATCCTCACGTAGACAACGGCGAATCGAGGCCAGCGGTAGTTGCACGTAGGACGCAGTAGCTCGAATGCCTCGTTGAAGTGGCACATAACCTGAGGTTATAGCGGAAAAGGGATATGACAGTTGGCTCAGTGACTCTGGACGGAGACTCGCTGCTGGCAATCTCGTTTGTTCCTTCTCACAGCGACACCTGGATAACATCAGGAACGGCGACTTCCCTTGGGGACCAGTTCGCATTTTTCTTTCCCGTTTGCCGCTTTTTGTCACTCGGTCCTTGGGGCTGAGCATTGGAGAAGCCGCTATTGATGGCCCGATCCACGCGATAACTTCCTACGAGCTTTTTCATACCGTTCATCCTTTTCTCCATCGTCATTCGATTTCTCTACCCGCCTGTAGAATCAACATTTCGATATCGTTCGCGGATATCAGGATCACTCTGATCGCTCGTATACCCCGTGTAGATGATGGGACGAGGGAAGAAGACACCAGGAAGAAGATGCTCGGATATGATCCAAAAATACCTCTATTCGTTCGGTCTTTATTAGATGGGAGTGTCACAAAGCCTTTTCAAGAGAAGCTATGTATATAGCTAGGGTGATATGCGGCTCTCTGTCACCCTAGCTACGACGAAGACGATGTTTCGTCTCTCGTTGTCTCCTTCCCGGCGAGGAAGGCGTCGAAATTGGCGCAATTTCAGACAAAAATAGAGAAGAGAAGGGCAAGAGAGAGAAAGCAAAATAACGCCTAGCTCAGTGAACGAGTGCAAACTCCGTTCACAAGCGCGACACAGACGGTCTGGAAATAGGCACCTGGAATTTGCTGCCGGAGGTCCCCGGGTCACAGTCGCCGTAACACACGCGGACCATTCAGTTATCCCGAGACGACGAGACTACACGCCATTCATTTTCTCTTGACTCTCTCTCTCTCTTTTTCACTCACACTTGCCATGCTCCCTCATCCTCTCTCTCTCTCTCTCATTCTTCTTTCCTTATTCGTTTTGTTCTCTTTCATACCGTGAGTCTTCTAGCCAGCGTGACTGTCCGTCTTGTGTGTGCTCTCTGTACGTGAAATTCTTGCTCTCTCGTATTCCTCACGGCTCGCTTGCCAGCATTTTCGTCGCGTTCCCCGTCCCATTGAACTTTATGTACGATATCATTATACAGCCTCTCTCCGTCTCCTCCTTCACCGCCAGATGAGATTCGTCTAGCGAGGCTCTTCTTAATCTCTTGTAATTAAGAACCACGACCCACTGGAACATTTGTCATGACTTTTTCAACTTCAATTGGCGAGCTTCGGTGATACGGCGCAATAATATAAATATTTTTTCACGACCAAACTTTATTGAAGGAGATTTATCGAATTTTCGGAACACGAGGTATATATACGTAAATTTTGGGTCATTGGTTAAAGAGAAAGAGCGATGGAAAAAAAAATACCGAAATGAAGTCCAATTATTCTTTCTGTCTGTTGAACCGAAAATAGAATTGACTTAATTAATCGATTCGGTAATCCGCGAACGTTCGATTCTACTGTCAGACAGCTTTGTCGTTTGCTTTGCTTGTGTTTTGTTTTTACCACACTGCGCGAATATGAAAGCTTTTATTCAGGTGTTTCACCACTCTACGATCAACAAACCACCTTCCAAATCAAGCGTTTGAATCGTGAAAAATTTTAAAACGAATGCGAGACAATGAATACACAATCGATATGAAAAATACATTTTCCCCATATGAACTAAAGACAAAGTCCCGGTTTTTTATTTATATAAGATATTGTCTTGAAAAACTATGTGGACATTCTTTACCGTTGCATTGAAATGCTGGAAAAATTTGAGATGGTTTCACCATTTAGTTATCGAAATATTTAATGTTGAAAATAACAAATTTAACACGAGCTCTTATGGCAAACTTCGAAAAATTGTCATTTTCAATCATTGATATCTCGATTTTGACACGATGAAACTTCTTCAAATTTTACACATGCTTGCGTACCGTGCTAAGGAACGTTTATGCAAATTTAAAAAAAATTAGCTTTAAATGATTTATCTTTAAATCATAGTTCTGTTGAAAAATCTTTTTCTTTTTTAGGATTTCATTTTAAATTTGCACAAACTTTATTTGATATGATATGCATGTGCATATGCGTTAAATTTTAATACGAAGCTTCAATAAGTAGCAGTCAAAATATCTATAATGGTTGAAAATCATTATTTTTAATATCCTTTTACGCATTAGAGCTGAAAAATATATTGCAATTTGTAATTCTAAATATTATTTTCACTTCTAGTCAGTGAAGTTTTTAAAAATTTTGCACAACTTTTTATAGTACTAGGTACTGAAAAAAATTTTTTAAAACAATGTTCATATATACGTTGCGGAAGTACAGCAATTTAGCATATTTTGTTTTTGAATCAATTTGCATCAACTTTGCTCAATATAAACTAGCTCAAAAATCTCGTAGAATGAAAAGAAAAATTGAGAAATAACTTTTGGACGTGACTGTAGCGATAGAGCTGCCTTAATTGAAGGAAAATATGTTCAGCCAGGTGGAGCAAGAATAATTTATAAGAACGTTAAAAAGCGTTTAACCCACGGTACGTAAGAAAATTTAATTTGCATTAATCGACGGGAGACTGAATAGTATAATCGAAAATTATTCGTTTTACGTGTCACAGCTAGGCGGACATTCTTCTGCTCGTGACTTTTTTAGAAGCGAGGAGACAGGCTGACGTTATACCAACCGAAACGCGCATTTTGTGCACGGTAAAGGATTCTGGGAGTGCGTCGGGGGCAGAAACTCTGCACATTAGCTTGGAACCTCTCGGGAAAACCTTTTCCGTATATATCCGGCGAATATATTTCTAGTCGGTGCGACAAGCGTATTCTCTTGCACACACTCGCGCACATGTCATTGTCACGGCATGCACACACAAATGTCTCCTCTCCATTTGTTATTGCCTCCATTCGTATATTTTATTCCAGAATCTGCCATCTATCTGACTTTTGCACCGAGAAAGTTTTACGAAATATTCTCGTATTACGATGGACTCTCAACTCCCTTTGGTTTCCACTTTATGACGAATGTTAAAAAGTTACCGCGAGGACTGATACCGTCGCCATACCCGTATCGAAGGAACATTTTTTTGTTTTTTTGTTTTTCTGTCCGGCAAAAGATAAAAAAGCAAATTAAACGGGACAAAAAAGTTTTAATGAGCGAATATTTGGGCAAAGAACATTGAGTAAAAAAATAGAGGACCGAGCATAGTGATGATATAAAAGAGGGGATGCGAATAGGGTGCAAGGAAAGAGAGCGGAAGGGACAAAAACGACAGGATAGACGGGGTAAAAATGGTGTGGATCATACGGATGAGTGGACACCACATCCGGGTAAACTCAGCGACCGAGCCTTTTTTTTTCTTCTTCTCCTCTCTTCGCCGCTTTTTCTCTCCCTCTCTCTCGCACATCTCGTTCCGCGCTGGTTTTCTCATTCTCCCTCTCCTGTACGTGTACCTTTAATGAGGCTGGAAATTCTGCAAAACAAACGCGAGGGTGCTTCCGTGATTTATGGTCCCACCACTCCTTCTCTGCTCTTCTTCACTTTCCTCCCCTCCCGAAGTTCCTCTTTCGACGCTAAGGGCTTTTCTGCGGTATACGAACGCGGATGAGCTCTCTGTAACGCGCCCGTACCCGGCGAACGTATTCCTTTGGTCATCGGGGGATTTGCCGGGCCGATAAGCACTCGGGAATGCAGGATTTCGCGTTCCCGTACCGATCTCGAATAAGCGATAAAAATTTTGCGTTAAACTCAATGGGGAAGAAAAGGAGCGAGATCGCAGGCGGGAAAAAAAAGATGGGCTCTTCCTGATATAAAATACATACAGCCCGAACCGCGATTGTTTTTCTCTCGCTTCTTTACGTTTTTTTTTTCAATTTTTTTTATTTTGCAATTATTTACTGAATTCGAAAATATTCGAGCATCATTGTACATGGGAATAATCCTCGATTTCGCGGTAACCCGCAAACAGCGATTGTCGGGTGACCGAAAATTCGCACCCGTCTATGAAATTTTTATGACTGCTGAATCGAATATTTATTTCTGTGGATCGGATTGAAATAAAACCCCGCGGATAACAAAACGCGAAAAATAACTACGCTGCAGTTATATGCACCTTTCAAAAAATAATAACCAATATATATGTCGGTGCAGGTAAATTGATGACGACAATAATAATTGGCGCGTAATTGTGCGTATATAAAACGGACCATTGCCTATTTCCAACACGCTCGAACAATTTTCACCGAGAGCGTATTGTTTCGAACGAAAAATTAGGAGCTCTCAAAGTATCTCAGTTGAATAAGAAAATCCGATAATCGAAATAATTCAGTAACATTCAATTAACCGAATAAAAGAGAGGGATTTAAAGTGTGTGTTTTCTTATTTTTTTGTTTGCAGATCACGTACTCCGGACAAGTCCGTAACTCTCTCGTTGGTGTCTGGATGGCCGCTTAAACGAAGGTAATTGTTGAAAGAATGATTATTTCATGATGGCTAATGAGCGAAGTGGGCGAATTCTTTCGAGTCCCTCTTCTCTTCTCTCGGGCGCGCACATCCGTCCTATAAATATGGTTGGCAGCGTGAAAGTGCGCGCAGGCTTTCCGTTGATTGGCGAGCACGTTTGTGCGGCCTCTCGCACACCAGACGCGTTTTAATAGCCCCCCACGTTCTAAATTCGATGAAACGATTTACAAAAGAAGGACGGGGGGAAAGAAACAGAGAGCGAGAGAGAGACAAAAATAAGAAGAAGCTCGTCGCTGATGTCGGTGCATGGACGCGTTGAGCCGGGCTACACCGTGATTATCCCGGGTTCGGCAACTTTTTCGTTCTCCCGTGCAGCGAGGAAGCGATAGCCTCCTATAAGCTCTCGGATGCTGAGCCGGACAGATCCGCGCAGGAGGAGAAAAGGAGAAAAACTACATAGAGCGGCGACGCGCGCGGAGGTTCATAAATAACGTCCGACAAAAACCGCCGGGATCCCTTCGTTCCTCGTCTCCCATTTTTTTTTCCTCTTTTTTTTCGCTTAGATTTTTTTCATCCCTCTCGCTCTCTCTCTCTCTCTCTCTCGCGAACGTTTCCCTCTCTTGGCATCGTCGCCGCCCTCGTCCTTCGTGTCGTTGTTTCTCCTCGACGCACACGCGCACGCAACACCGACGCCGCGAGTTCGTGTGTCGTTACACCTTACAGACTCGCGGTGCAACACAAGCGCGAAGCAATCTATCTCGTAGCGTGCACACATCACTCCTCGCTCCCTGGCACCCGCTCGTTCGCTCGCGGAAGAGCATCCCGGAGCCTGAAAGTTTCACGATAACGACCGCTTGTTCTATGCTCTCCCCGGCGATGCCATAGATGTTTTTTCCCTTCTCTTTCTCTCTCGTACTCTCTCCTCTTTACACCGCGCGTCTCTCTCTCTCTCTCGTCCTCTTTTTCTCTCCAGATCTCATCTACTTGCTCGCGAGATGCCGTCATTCCGTATACGCGCAGTTCGCCCTCTCAACGGATCGAGAAATCTCTCGTTTTGGCGTGGATTTCGACGTCGGGCGGAAGGGTAGGGAAGGGGGGAAGGAGCGAGATATCCTTTTCTAAGGAGCACACATCGGGCATGTGTGTGCATTTTGTTTTCTGTATATAGATTTACATTTTATGCGCAGCACGAGCGACGTCGAGAACGCGCGAGAATGCCATGTGAATGTGGACGATGGTGAACTCGATTCTCTTTATTTTTTCCCTATCGTCTCCTTCCCTATACGAGCCCGATTCGTGACTCACGAGACCGAGAACGATTATGGAGAAATAGAAACCAGAGGGATGAGGGGGGAATCGCGCCGATATCGGGAGAGTTCGAAAGGTCGTTCCTTACTCTCGCGTTGAAAAGTCATTTTTCATTGTTTGCACTGAATCCACGCGAGGCGCTATTTTTTCCCCCATATTTTATCGTGATTAGAGAAAAAGTATATAGAGATTGAAGCGCGAGTGCGCATTTTCGCGCTTGTACGATCGTATTCCATTAACTCCTCTCGATCGACTTCTCGCAATTATCGCTGAAATAATTAATTGACCTCCGCGCACCTCGACGAGTCTCCCGGTTTAATCTGACCCCACTCTTGTTATGCGTATAATGAGCGGTTCGATTGTTCAATAATCGTGAGCTCTTTGATAATTGAATGATTATCAAAACGCGCGCGAACTGCTGAGAATAATTGCTCGATTGGGAAGCAGTTCTGGCGAGGAATATTTATGTGTGTAGAGTCGGCGAGATTATTTTTATCTCTCTCTCTCTCTCTCTCTTTTTTTTTGTTTTTAATAAAAGCAAGATAACTTTCGCGCCCCCCGTTCGGACAGTCCGACGACGACTATGATTAATCGACGCGAAACGATCGTGAGCAGAATCCGCTTTTTGACACGAAATCTTTTTTTTTTTTTCGTGAGTGCCAATTAATCGTAAGTGATTTTTATAACGAACCCGAAATATTCGACGGTACAGGAGAGTCGAGTCTATCGTTGTCTCTCATCCTTCTCGCCCATTTTTTACCTCTACCAAAAATATACGGCTCAGTCGTTTTAGAAAGTAAATCGCAGCAGTCTCCGCGAGCCGTAATAATCTTCCTTCAGTAATAATGAGAAACGTTGCTCTTGAGCAACGGGCGACATCATAATAAAATCGGGTGTTCCGTAATCGCCTGTCATAAATCATAATTATCGGTTTTGTGAAAGGTTTTCAGGCCCACGTAGAAAAAAAAAACAACAACAAAACTTTTCCGCAAACGCGTATATAGCGTACACGACGAAAGAAACGAAAGAAAATACAAGCTTTTTATATACGGAAAGCGAAAAGTTTCGTCGATTTTGCCGGGAGAAATTCCGCGAGAGAGAATAATAAGAAAAATAATGCGCGAAACAAAACGAAAATACCTGACGGTGACTTGATTGATGGAAAAGAAAATATAAAGAGCTCATCGCTCTTGTGAAGAAATAACTTTACCGAAAGTGACATCGTCGTCGTGTGTGTATATATAATATATAAGCACGCGCAATATATATTTTACTCTCTGGCACGGAATATGAAAGAAAAAGAGAAAAAATAAATAAAAAGTGCGCGGGGCATGCACAAACACTCTGACAGAGGGGGACGAATTCCTTCTTATTCGCTTCTGTATAAATGAATCGCTGCGCGCGGCTATACGCTTATACCGGAACGAGGGACTCATTGCAGAAAACTTTAATTGCTCATTCCGTAATTTGCGTACTCGGTAAAATACTTTCGGTTCCTTTATGTACAGAACTAAAAGTGATATTCGCCCTGCGCCGTCGGTTGTGGATATATGTACGCGCTCTCGTAGTTGAATTAATGAGAGTAATGTATACATCTCTGGTAGCCCCGTTCCGGGGGCTCCTTCCGACGTTCATTCTCGTCTAGCACATTTTGTACTCACGCTGCCGCGGATAGTAATCCCGTGAAGGTTGGAATAAGACGAAGACGTGTAGCGAGCGTGCACGGGAAGGCTCGTCGTACTCGTGGTCACGATGTGGAACGAGGATGGCTAGGAAAGAGAGCGGCGCGCGCGCGCGCGCGCTCAGCACGAACGAGCGCCCGGCACCTCGAACCTGACGGCCGCGCGCAAGCCAACGGCTTTGCGGTGCCAAGAGCCCGTACACAGCGCGAGAGTTCCCGCGGAGAATCTTGATTACGACATTCTTGCCGCCAGTCTAGGGATATCTCGGGGCTCGCCGACCGCGGCTTTTGGCTCTCTCGCGTCGTCGTCGTCAGCGCGCTCGAGTATATCCGTGCTTGCGCACACCGTCCCGAGTTTCCGCGCATCTTATTCACCTCTCTGGTATACCTTGCAAAGCCGGCAGCATATCGGACGCATGTACGCGAGCGAAAGAATCCCGAGGATATATAGTGCGCTTTTACGCTCACCAACGCCAGAAGCGGCTCTAAAATTCTGCGTTCGTTAAATAGTCGTAAAACCATCCAGACGCGAACGGCTCCGATCTTTTATATACAAATGCGAGAACTTTCCCACTGCGTGATCGACGCAGAGAGACTTTTCTTCCTCTCTTACAACTCCCGTCTTTTTTTTTCCTCTCCTTCGTTTTTCGTTTCTCGCTTTAACCCAAATAAAATTTTTCTCGGCTACTATAAAAATGGCATGATCTGTTAACCATTCGTGCATGTTTATTCAATTTTTATTACTACGTATGGACTTTCCTGGGGCAATGCAAACAAATGGTTTTTCAATCAGAACTGATTATTTTTAACTTATTTTTTTTCCTGTTTGTTATAAAATACTTAATTGATGTATTCCTTTAAATATTTAAAAGTTTTACAACACTCGCTTCAGGGTCCGAAAAATTAGTTTTATATAAATCTTCTGTAACTATATGCACCAATGCGAAACGAAATTTTATTACGGCTCGGATGTTCCTGTTTTTAAAATATTTGAAAAAGAAAAGAAAAAACAATTTTTAACGAAATATATTAACGAAAGTACGAAATTGAATTTTTTCGATGACTATAAATTTCAAGTAGCATTATCGATAAAATCAGCGAAAATAATCCCGACAAAGTATGTTCGACATAAGCCAGAGTCCTATGAGAAACCGTTAACATTCACTCTTCGATCGAAAAAAATATATATACATATATTTAGAGTGAAATTTCAAACAATTTGTTCATTAGCGTCCAAGGTTTAATTATTTACCATAAAAATATATGGTCATCATCGAATATTTCATTGAATTATTTAGTGAATCCGAGTCAAATTATAACCTAAATTATAATCTTATTTTTAACTATATCTGTATTGCATCAATATTTTACATTTCAAAATTAGTATATACTTGGTAAAAAATGATTTATCAATCTTAAAAGTTATTTACTTACGCCTCATTTAAAAATAAGCCAAATAGTATCTCATTTGACTAGTATAAGTATCGCTAATACCCCCTTAAGCTTTATAAAATATTAAATTACGTTACACGTTATTATAATAAAGCCTTCATAAATGATTGCGAGGATAAATATTTGCTTAACGAGCTCTATTATTATTTTTCGGATTTCAACGAAACTTGAAAAAAAAGCTTCGTTATATTATGCATATAAAAGGGGAAGAAAACAGCCAGGGAACATCGATGCATAATAATAACGTTGATCTTGTTCCTTCGCGAGATAAGCGGCGATGTAGTTCGCTGAGAAATATACAAAAAATAATAAAAGAGAACGTGTGTGTGCGTATATGAGAAAGGAAAAAATACAGCCGAAGCAAGATACGTCGCAGTTTGTACCAAATATATATGTGTTGATAACGAGCAGCACGATATTGGAGTTCATCGGTAGATGTATTATTACATTGCATGGAGACTAAAAACGTTTTAAATATTGATGGTAAAATGAGGACTTCAATTATCGTTTTCTCAAACCTCGAGAATAACGCTTTTATCTCGCTGACACACATGGCAATGTCCAACGATATTTTGTTTCGTCGTGATAAGAAAAGCGACGGGGGAATGAAGATTTTCGATTCTGTTGCGCGGCCTGGTATCATCTCTGTGAGCGACACATATGTATATATGTACGCGCGCGCGCATGGTAATAGAAAGCCAGGCTATTGGCTTTCCAATCGAACGCGGTCTTTCCCTGACAATGTCGCATTTCTATACTCGTATTCAAAAATAACACGAAAATGTGTACCATCCGGTATCACGTATAATATTACATGCATGCACTCCCCCTGTTCCTTAAATTTACTTTTTCTATTCGGGGAAAAAAGTGAAGAGAGAGAGAGAGAGAGAGCGCGAGAACGAGCGGGAGTGATGAAAATTCGAACTCGATATTCGCGAGCGCCGGAAGCAGAGTATGAGAGAAAAGTTACGTATTTGGCAAACGAAATGATAACTAACCCGATTCGCTTGAGTGCAATTTGGTTCACGTATCCCGAGTGCAATAAACCATTTTTTCTCCCTCGTTCATGTTATTTCAGGAGCGTAGCCAATAATAGTTGATATTATTAAATTATTGGCTTGTCGAGAAGTTCACGATTAAAGATTGATCGCGATTACATAAAACTACAGAGAGAGAGAGAGAGAAAGATAGAGTATGAAAATAAGAGAGAGAGAGAGAGAGAGGAAACGAAAGCGAGCTCTCAGAGCCTCTGATGATGCGTTCTCCACGTTGAGACCCCTTGAACTAATCGCGAATACTCGGAATAACGTACGTGTAGAGCGTTCGAATGCGCGCAACGATTAACACAGCGGAGGGATGTCAATTACAGCCCAGTGCTCTCGCGAATATCGGCTGACCGGAGTGTGTATAAATGGTTTCTCGATGAACGAGCCCGATCGAGCGAGTCAGCGATGAAGAACGGACCGGGAGAGAATTTATTGAGCCGAGCACCTGGTGAACTTTCGCGATTCTCTTTGCAATATTCAAGCTCGCCGAAGAATTTTCAGAAACTCTATATATGGTATTATCCTCCGTGGGTTGTATGGATTCTTGTGTAGAGAGCGTCCAGGATCAGCAGAGTGTGATCGACTGGTTAGGAAAAGCGAGTCGGAAGTAGTCCAGAAGTGCGATGTGAGGAATCGACGTGTTTCGATATAGCTTTGATCCCTTTTACAGTGCAAACCCCCCGTATACATGTTGAATCTGCAACAAGGTTATTTTTTCCTTATAAATCTAACACAGGATCACGTATTCTTCGACTCTTTGCTTTCGCTCGTTTTCCATTTACATATATATATATATAACGTCACTAAATTTCACTTCCAGCACACTTTTTTCCTCTCGATCCTCGCTGCACGTATATTGAAATACACGAACAGCTATATGAAGTTGCAACTTTGGTTGTTCGATCGGGCGGCACTCTTTGCCATAACGTGTCAAGGGAAAATCCCTATGCATATGCATAAGCTCTGGACACGATTCTCATCCTGCAACGACGCAAAGGGAATTTTTGATCGATTCGCGATTTATACATCGATGAAAATTTGAAAACAGTTTTTCTAATCGCCGTGTCCGGGTGGAAGCAGGTCGTCGTGTCTCGTGTACTTTAAAATTACATTTTTTACAACGGATCCAAACGATTTGTTTGCGTGCTTTCGATATCGTATCTTTTTACGATAATTAACGACAAAACTCCTGTGTGTATAGTTTCGGTCGAGGATGCGCGAGATCTTTTTTTAATCTCGGCAAAAGAAAAAGAGCGACGATCGACCGCATCGGAAAACAGGCTCCGGATAGCTCATCTTCTTCTCTCTTTTTTTTTTCTTCGACGCTTTTGATATTCAATACCGGACTCACGAGGCAAATCTCGTTACACGAACTTGGCTCGCGAACTGGGCTATCGGGAGGGAAGTGAGCGAGACACTCGAGAGGTGGAGAACACGGGGATGAGAGGAGCGATAAGTATTTATACGTATATATATCGTGTGTTCGTGTACATAAGTGCTATAGCCATCAGATATAGGTTGGAATATTCAATAGACTCCCAGTAGCCTCGATTCGTTCCGTTGTCCTCATCTTTTCCTCAAGACACGAGGTCACATATCGGAGCGCTGCGAGCCGAAAGGGCGCACAGCAGACAACATACTCTCATAGTCCCGACGCCATTCCTCTTTTCTCTCCTCGAAAGAATTTCTGCCCTCTTTTCGCTCCCTCTCGTCATTTTTCTCGCTTTTCATATATATCGCACTTTCTTTTCGCGTGTACACAAGGAATTCATGCAGAATCGAAGCTCCGCGCGCCAACGCGCGGCCTCGGAGAAAGAGAAAAAGCACCGAGAGAGACTCGGGAGACGTTTCGAAAGACGTGGGCGATGCACCGCTCCGTAAATGCTTATCGACTTTTCGTGAGGTACGCGATCTCCCGCGACTTCTGGAACACATTCAGCATCCATCGCGCGACCCGATGGATTCTCTTTATTCGCTCTCTCGCGGAGCTTGTATTCTCTCCGGGAGAGTATATATTTCCACATTTAAACGAAAAATCCGAAAGCTACTTTGCTGTGTGTTACCGATCGCGGGGGGAATTCCCGTAGCAGCAGCAGCAGCGGCGCGAGAGAAGTTTCTCCATCGGTTGCCAAACCCTCGACGTTCCAGCCGAGCTACGCTGAAGCATCATCGTCAAGGTTCTCCGCTCCGGGACGCGAGAGCGTGCATATACAAATATGTATAATATACGATGGAAACGTCGCTGCCCGGTGTTCAAAACCTTTTTCTACTTCCATCGCGACCGTAGAAGTATATGTTCTTGGCGGAGGCTCGAGATAAAGCTTCGACGAAGCCGAAGTCGGTATTAAGTAGAGAGATCGCCGAAGCTCTTGCGAAAGTAGCCAAATGCCAATAGCTCGCTCGTCGGGAATATACACATTTATATGTGCACTTATACAAGCGCATTATATACAACGGCGAATATATCTCTTTCTCTCGCGTATACGGAAAATAACAGAGAGTAACGAGAGCCTGAGATTTATCTCGCAAGGTATACACTCGATTTCTAACGATCATGTACCTCGCGATCCACTTTTCAGTTGAAGACGTGACGCCCTTCGTCTTCGCGAACCTCTCGTGCAATTACGTCTATATGTATATTTTCGATCGAAAAATTTTTAGGGAGGAGGGACTCTGACATGAATTTTTGTTTCCCTCGAATATCTCGAATTATGCGATTGCGTCTCGCTCCTGGAAACTGTAATTTGATTTACGGTACGCTGTGTGTGTTATCCGCGGTATATAACCGTTTTACACGGATTTTCAGGGAGGATTTTCAATTCGGCCTTTAACGATCCGATATTTGTATTAGGAATGTGCGGCAAATGCGGGGAATAAAGGTGACATACATATATTCGGCGAAATAAGAATAAGGAACACCGGGGGGATACGGGAGCTTATTCTCGCGAACACGGTATTCCTTTTCCTTCTCTTTCCCATCAGGACTCGAGTTATATACTGAAACGAGTAGGAGAATATATTCCTCGATCCTCCGGACCATTATGTAGCCTGCGTTGCACAACGCGATGATGGAACGCTGCGCGAACGAGAGAGAGGAAAAAAGAGAGAGAGGATGAGAAAAGGGAAGAGTCGGAAGACAGCGAGAAAGAGAGCGGGGTGAGGGGGAGCATAAGAAATCAGGCGGTAAAAGGTGGAGAAGGCGAGAGGAAATCTCGCGTATGTATAAAAAACCTTCTCCCATCGTCGACGCGGTGTGCGGGGTGGAAAGAGCGAAAAAAGCGAACGGGAGGGAAAAAAAATTAGAAGGAAAATCCATTAACGGCTTCCATCGAATTTCGTTGCGAGGTCGCGCGACTCTCCTTTCTATCATCCAGTCCGCGAGTGCATTTAAGTTCAATGAACTACATACTATCAAGAGCATCTCGGTCAAGCTCGCATTTTCATTTATACATGTATATATAGGAATAGACGTATTCACGTTCGTAGATTACTTCGAGACTCGTCAAAGTTGGGATGAGCGGATTCAATTTATTGTCAGACGCATCCAATAGAGCGCCCCAAGAAGCGAATTAAAAAAAAGAGTATAAAAAGGTGGACCCGGAGGAAAATTGATTGACCGGGTATATAGGAATAATCAACGTGTATTCATAGAAATATGACTGGATTGTATTGGATATCTTAATTAAAAATTTAATAATACATTTGCGACTGAACTACGTGTATAGATTTCATGTCCTCTGTAGATCAATTGAAATATGTAGTTGTGTGTATATAGTTGCTCGATCCAACACAGATTTTATATTCAAGATATTGGCTTTTGTGGTAGCAGGTACCAGTCCTTCTTTTCAACGTCATGACACTTAAAACTATATATTCAATTTGCGAAAGCCAATAATAAATCGCATTCTGGAACGAATAAAAACAAGTTTTGGAAATAATTATATATATAGAGAGGGTTTCGTCTATTATTGAAACAATACATTTTTAATTACAATCGAATATTGTACTTGAGATACGTTTTTGTTTGCCATATACTCTATTATAGGCTATATCACTCTAAATCTAAATCGCAATTTATTGATTCACGAATTGGACGAATTCATAAAAATTTGACTATGTGTAGATTTGGCGAGAGATTTCACTACTTGTCGTATTTTACATATTCTCGAACTATATATTTCAAGGTTCTAAATTTTCCATCTTCATTTGATCATTCCAATGAATTATGAATTTTTCATTGTATAAAATTATTCAATTGTTATTGCAAGTAATGAAACTCTTTCGGATAATTTTTTAATTAAATATTATCTCGTATATACATATGCAATCTTATGCAATCAAGACGTGCACATTTATTAATAAAATTGATAGATCGTGGCTATCTTTGAATTTTCGATAACAGGTCGATTATAAAAGCGTGCAGGCGTTAAATGTCACGGTATTGGATGTAAGAGCTTCTGGTCAGAGCGATGCTGCTATGTGCACCGCAGGCATGAATTTTTAATTAATTAAAATATACCTCGTGGCGAATATCGAGCTACTGGCGTTACCACTTCATTCATCCATATAGAGGACAAGACGTATAATAGCTCAGTGGGAATTGCGAGTGCACGTCAAGGCGAAACATTCCCTTCGTTCTTCGACTTTTTGATATTAGAAATAACTCGCTCTCGTGCAAGAATTTCAGCATCAGATCCTAAATTTCATCGTACATGCTTCCATCAAGAATGCATGGACATGTCGAATATGATGTAATCCAGGATTAGACCGCGAAGAGTGTGCCCGACTTCTCGAAGGGATAACTTCCTCGGCTTTGGATTTGGGAGAAGCCCAGACATTCAATCCGGTGAATGCGAGGTGTCGAAGCTAAGGTTTCAGGAGGTGTGCTTCTATCCGGGTGATATTAAAATTCGTCCGGTTCCACCGCAGAGAGCTTCCGGTGTATTTGATCCGTGTGTGTGTGTCGTCGCATGAACGCATCGTTTGATAATAAAACTTCTTCGTCGTTCCGAGCGCGTCAGCGATCGAGGTGATGATGAATGTTCACACCGGAAGCTGCATATAGTAAATTGAACGCTGTACTCGGTAGCGTGACGTACAATAATTTCTTGCGTCAAACAATCGACATATACGCGCGGGTTCAGAAATGTATACCCGCGCCATAACGGAGCGATCGCGCAACCGGAAAGTCCGAAGGAAAATTCATTCTGGAGAACAAACGGTAAACGCAACGACATATTTTATTGCGTGTGTACGGGAAATTTTACCGTTGAGGAGAGTAAGAAAAAATAGGGAGAAACCAGAGCGTGGATCTGAGAAAAGAAATAAAGGAGAAGAAGAATTTCACCGTGCGCATGCAAACGCAAGCGAGAATATGTTTGATGCACCTCGCATGCAACTGCTTGGTTGCATTTTCGCATATATGTGATGCATACGTGTGCGCATGCACGAGAGAATTCTAAAATAACGTCGTTTTTAAGGTTACGTTCTTTTGATGTTTTCTCCGCACCGTGTTTTCTCCCTTTTCCCGTCAATTTGCCAGTTGGGAAATTTTTATTTGGCCGGATCGTAATTTGATCGAGGCGCTCGAGCGAAAAAAAATTGATTATTATATCGGTTCAGCAAGTTTTGTCCCGTTTTTAGCAAACTTTATGGAAGAGCGCGTAGTACTTTTTATCGCGAGGTGCGGAAAAGTGGTGAAAAATAAGTCAAAGCGTAGACGAGAAGGAAAGAGAGTGTATCAGAAAATACGTATAAATAACAAGGGATCAGAATAAAAAGAAAATTGGTGAACGCATCTCACTTTTACGGGGGGGAAAAATGCGAACAGAGGTATATGTGTCTTATTTTTTCCTTCTTTTACTTCGAGTAGGTGCACCGACACACCTTTATCCAGTCCCCTTATATTCTCGACACACACACTTTCAAGCAGAAAGATGCAACTTTGCCCCCCTGCGTATCTTCCAGTTTCAATAAGAAGATTCCGTATAGCTGTAGATTTTTCCCTGTCGTGCCGGGGTCGAACATTTCTATTCTCCGTTTCTCTCGCAGCGTTGAACGATACTCGAATATATACACAAAAATACCCCGAGGAATAATAATCCGCTTTGGAGTCCGCGTAGCGTGTAATACGGAACACACGTATATATTTTCGTTCTGCTCGATAAACCCACACACAGGTTGGAAAAGAGATCGGGATAGATATCGACGGGTGTATCCGTGCACGGGCGCAGCGTCTACACGAATAGACGAGAGTGTGTGCCGATATTGCGCAATCCTAAGAATGATAATCTACCGATCAAAGGTCTCCCGGGTTCTCCGTGTGTTTCGCAGAATGCACAAAATAGACGAGCGCCGGCGGGGGAGCGAAACGCGCGCGCTATTGCGCACTAGCATGGCTTCACGGGTCCGACGAAGAAACGCCGTGGAAATATCGCATTTCCACTCCCCCTGGCCTCGCCATCTCGCTCTCTGCGCCGTGACCCGAGAGTTATTCGTTCACGTTCTAAACTTGGATTACGTCGGCGGGTTATGAGGAAGCAAGACAATGGGAGAAACAAGAGGGAAACTTGGCGGCGCTGCGCCCCCGATGCGGTAGAAGAAAACTAAAACGAATGAAGAGCGGAAAAGTTATTCGGCGCGGGGAGATATAAAAATGGGGGATAAGATCGCGAGATTCGCGCACGCGTTTCGCGAATGCAAAAAAAAAAAACGATGAAAAATTCAACTCGTCGCAATTTCGATCGTTCCATTCGGAGCTGTACACATATATATCGCTCTTTTTTGTTTTTCGTTCGCTCTCTCGTTATTTCGTTTGTGTTTTGCTTTCATAGCTCGGCGTTTAGTTTCTTTTGTTCTCGCAGCTTATTTTTGTACACTCGGTTTTTTTGTTTGTTATCCGTGGTGTTATTTTCATTATTGCGAGAGCGCGCCGATCGCGCTCCGCGGCATCGCCGTGGGCGAGGAAGAGCGCGCGGAGAATTTTCGTGTCCGATAGACGCAGAATGGAATGCGACGACCTTCGAAAAGTGGGTTTTTCATCGTGTGCATGAAACGTCAAAAGGGAAAGGCTTGGAAACGATCATCCTGGGAATATATCGTGAACCTGGAGCATTCAAGGACGCGCGGCGGGTGGAAAAAGAGGGAAGCAGCCGGTTGCGAGAGAAAGAGCAGGGTAAAACGATGTTGTCGGCTCGCTCCCGCGTTGCAACGCGCCGGCAAAAGAGAACGCGCGATGACTCCGCGCCTCGAGGCGATAATGGCTCTTGCGCTATTCCTCGCTTGATCCGAACGTTTTGTGTATGTACACAGAGTAGACACACGATCGCTTCAATGGCGAAGCTTGAACGCGAGAGCCCGAGAGAGAGAGAGAAAGAGAGAGAGACAGAGAGCGAAGAGCATAAAAGCCTCCGAACGTCTCGAGCACGAAAGTGAAAGATAAACGCTCCGGGAGGAGCGAAATTCCTCTGCCTCGATTCATCCTCTCTCGCTGAGTTAGGAATAGACGAGAGCTCCTCGACTATATATCTCTACACGGACTGCCAAGATTCCGCGTGTTATGATACCAGATTCAACCGTGCGCCCTCTATCCTCCTTCATTCCCCACCAAATTCAGCCATCTCTCTCGCACTCGCGAACAGCACATTTTCCATCGTTTATTCTCAACGATGCCGGTTGATACGTTCTTACTTGTGTATATAAATATACATTAGCGATCGCACGCATCGCACACTTTCTCGCGAATCGCGAAACGAGACGGATAATAAATCGCGGGCTGGGAACGGGAGACCGAAGAAAAAAAAAGGATTCTCGAGCTGACGGGGTCGATTTACTCCTTTTTTGCTATAAAAAAAGGAGATAAACCCTCATCTCGGATCGGCGTTCGAGTAAATCGACCCGCGTATTAACAACTCGCACACACTCAATCGGTGCACACGATGGAAATAAACACTTTTTTTTGAAAACTCGATTTACTTTGTTGAATGCGTGGCGAAGCAAATATCTAACTAATTACATTTAATTTTGTTCATGATATCATATAATATAGAATAATATTAAAATATTATAATATAGAAATGAAAACTATTTATATATAGTTAAATTTACATATTTTATTCACGCAAGTTTTTATCAAATATTTTTATTTTCAGTGCAGAGTATACACTCTATCGTATAAAACATAATATAATACATGTGAATACGAAAGGTTGCGCAATGAAGATCATTTTTGAAATTTTTCGTACAAAAATTAAGAATTCCGGCATAATTGTGAAATAAAAAGCGAGTAGTAAAAATCTATTTCGGTTTAGAGGAGAGGTTTTCGAAAGAAAAAAATGTTTAAAGTCGTTCTAACGACTTTCAAACAAGTACGGTGAATATTCACCAATTGTAATAAGGGGTCTCTTGCGAGGAAAAAATTTCGAATTATTTCATTCAAAAATTTTGATTTTTAACACACCGTACCTTATGGAAGAACTCACAATAATGTAAAAACTGTAAAAACAAACTAATCGGTGATTGAGCTTCAGAAAAGTTTGCATCATAAAGATAATTTATCATAGATTCTGTTTATTTCAAGAAAACGGTGCTTTTAAAAAAGGAAACATAAAAAACTTTTGTTTTTAACGTTTCGGAAGAGGATGGCAGACATTACGTTGCACTGTAACAGCTGATTGAATTTTTAAAGCATTTTAGTATATTCACGTGATAAAAATATTTTCAATATAAGTTTTTATTAATTTTATTAATAATTTAGATTTAAATATCATCAATATAAATTAATTGCCAACTTGACCACTCATATGACGGCCGAACTACCTTAATATATTGCTCGAGCATAAAATTCGTCAAGAGAATAAAAAGAGAGTCGTAAATAGCTTATGTCTTTGTCTCAGGCGAAAAAAGTGTAAACGATGGTCACCACAAAACACAGCAAGTCTTTCGTCCCTTTTTACTAGTATAGGCCTGAAGTGCTTTCGGTTAATGCTGCTATCCTATAGCCTCAACAGATCTATTATGACCTGGTTTCCCGCTGATGGATTGCCACGTTAACCTTCCCCCGATCTTTCTCATTCTCTCTTTCTTTCCCTCGGCGTTCCTCTCACACTCTGGTCCAATGGAGTTTGCGGAGAGCGCACCGATAAAAAGTTCACTCTTCATACATCTCCATTTTACTCTTTATTGCAATAATTTTTAGTCGAAAAAAAGAGACGAGGATATATAGGAATCCCCGTCAGAAATTCCAGGATCTACAAAAAAATCTATATATACTTACAAATGAAAAATAAGTTACAAAAACGTGATGGCGCACTTTTTATCTTTCAAATTTTATACCGAGCACGGAGAAAATGCGCCGCGAGAGGTCTCAGGATCCTGATATAAAGTACGTATCCATAAGTATCTATTCATGGCTATTATTTCACATATCGAGGTTACGAGCACCTGAATCTACGTGTGAAATGCGAGTGTGAGCAATGGTCAGCTTCGAGTGAGAAATGGATATACAGGTTCCTGATTCGAGAGATCGAAACTCTGCATTTGTGCCCTTCTCTCTCTCTCTCCATCTCGCTCGGCTCTGGACTCTTGCTCGATCGTTCTCATTCCCTTTCGGTGAATGCCCGATCAATTGCTGACCTGGAATTGCATTAGTTACTTGCATTTCTGCTCCTGTCGCTGCCGCTGCTCCACGCTATCTATGCGGTATACGTTGATCCGTTTATCTCTCACTCTCTCATCGTGGGAGTGCCCTCCCGTCCCTCCCTGCTTCTGCCCCTTTTACGCCCGATAATACTCAACGCTCGATGAAGTGACGTCCACGTGTGTGCGTGCGCCAGTATCCGTGGAAACTGCATACATACCTCTCGCTCATCAATAACGGATATGGCCTCTCCGCGGTGAGCGTACAAATATATTCCGATTACCTGTACATTTTATATGGAATAATCTCTTTGTGATGGCGAAATGCGCTTGATGGAATTTATTCTTTATCATCAACACTATTTCCTCTCTCATTCGTATACGATCGATTTATTATACTCCTCGTCGTTCTCTCGGCTCAATTATATACTCGAACGACGACTCCGGTGCGTCTCGCAATTTTTTTTTTCGACGAAGCGAGAAATTCCGTTGATTCGTAATAGAAGAAAAATATGAATTTTATTCAATCTATGCATCTGTATTTCTTTTAAGGTAATTCGATGATTATTGGTGTATGTTGAGATTAATATATCACTTGACTTGTGTCTAAATTTTAATATCATTCAGCGTGTAGAAAACTAAATATTAATTCTTAAAAATAGAAAATTTTCGGTAACTCTCATAAGCCTGATGTTAAAAGATGTGATTTTCGAAGATAATAAATGTCTCGATTTCCAGAGTGTGAAGCATCCTCAAATTTTTCACACCTTTTAATACAACATCAAAGAATGTTAATACAATTTTTCAACGAATTATCCTGTGAAAAAAATTGAGTTAATAAATTTTCCGTAACCTAAAAGTCTGAACGCGTCCATTATCGAACTACCTTAATATGCAATGTAAAAAAGTTATTCTTTTTCGTACAGTCAAAAATTTGCACCAATCTCCAATAATGCTCTATATATAACTTCAATATGAAAGAGTGTATAGGTATATATATGCAATAAGCTGTCCGTCTCTCTTCAATATCCAATCGCTCGTTCTCTTCGTTTCAAGACGGTATACACCGAAAGGATTACTCGAATAATCTATACCAAAATCCAGACGTGAAATCTGAGTTGACTGGCCGGTCGTTGAAGTCCAGGAAAAGAGCATGCATATATAGTTAATGTCAATAAATGATTCTTCAGTCCCCGAACACTTATTGAAAAGCCAATGCGAGGAATTTTGTTTTTTTTTTAACGAGGAAAATATTTTGAAAATTGTTATTTTTAGTGTAGTTTAAGAGAACAATAGCAGAGTGTATTTAAAGTTTCGATTTAGAAGATATCAGCAGAGGGAAAACTCTCTGCCTTTTCTCTCTGAAATTTTAACGAAGTCCGACGAAATACGATACAAATACAGATGCAAGCAGAGTATAACGACACAGAAAATTTGTCTGAGCTCGCTAATGTTAGAATCCTAGCGTCATTACGTGGTACATTACGTCCTCGAAAGATTATAGATATTAGGGTGATCCAAAAAAATGACTAACTTCATTTTTTTGCGGACACACATTTAATATCTTCGAAAAGATTGAAAAAGATGCTACACCAAATTTCAGCCCTTTTAAAAAATCTTTAGAGGTGGCGCGGATTTTCAATTTTTTATTCCCCATTAAAATAACATTGGAAAATTTTTTTTTTCATTCAGATTTTTATAGCTCGATAACGAAGTAACTTATATGTATGCCCTATCATATTTTTGTAGAAAATTTGACTCTCTATAAAAAAAGGTCTCTTGTAATTTTTCGATAAATTGACTCCTTCAAAACTTATTCAAGATTAATGTTGAAATTGTGTAAAAGTTCCCCCTTCCAAATATAAATCTGTATAACTCCCGTAAAATGTTATGGGTTTTTTTTTGTAAAAAATTTCAATTAGTACAAAATCATATCATTCAATTATTTTATAATTGAAGGAGTTTTTTTTACTAAAAAAAGGATGTATATGAATATTATCACGTACAACACCATAATTTTTTTTTAAATAGACGAATATTGAGGTGAGTTATTTTTTAATATACAAAATAAATGCAAAATTACTAGTACATTTTCTCGCTGTACTAATTAGTTTGAATATTTACATTATATCCATATGATACAGATTTACACATGTAAAAGTAAATTTTCACGCAATTTTTACTTTAATCTTGAATAACGTTTAAAGGAGTCAATTTATCGAAAAATTACAATAGACCTTATTTTGTAGAGCGTCAAATTCTCTACAAAATAGCTAAGGATATTACATGTAAATTACTCCGTCTCTTTGAGTTACAAAATTTCAAGTTAAAAAAAATCTCCCATGTTATTATAAAATGAGAAATAAAGAATTGATATAATCGCCACTTCTAAAAAATTTTTAAAAGGGCTGAAATTTGACGTGGCATCTTTTTTATCGTTCCGAAGATATTAAACGTGTATCCGCGTAAAAATAAAATTATATAGTCATTTTTTTGAACCACCCTAACAGCTATAGATATGCAAATACGAATAAAAAATATGAAAAAATTCTAAAAGTGTGCATGGGCTGTTTGTGTCGCGACCTAGACATATAGCCACGCTTGTCAGCCGATTCCGCGAGGTTATCCATGGTAGAGCTGCGGGAACAACGAGAGAAAACGAAACGTAAATCCGGGGAGAAAATCGCGCGAACCGGGGATAGAGCATCCCCCGTGTGTGCGAACGTGAAATAGGTATGAAAATTGAAAGAAAACTTTACCGCACGCGAGAATACACGCGTAACCTAGGCGACCCGAGTGTCTCGTACACGCTCGGTCGGAAGCAACGGAGGATGGAACTCGTTAAAATTCGAGCGCGTACGCGTTATCGTTAGCTCTGAGCTGGTAAAATTAATTCATCCCTCGTGCAATCAAGTCTTCTGGAATTGAAACAATTTTTATTAACTCGATGATTAGCTCATCGCGTTATATCGTGTGTAATATTTCTTTTTGTTTCTGTCCAATTAAAAATTCGTAACCTTTTTCGGTCTTGTCTTCTCTCGACGTGTTTCACCGCGCACACGTGGGAGCCAGCTGGCTCTCTCTCTCTCTCTCTGCTTCTCTGCCTGATGTGCCTCGTCTTTGATGAGAATTCGAATTCTAACCGTGCACACGAGACAGAGAAATTGCGTTTTCATTCTCACTCGAGGCTCCGCCGGTACAGGGAACATCTTGTGACCCCGTTTTGAGAAGCGCGCAAAACTTTTATTTCCGACAGCGCCAACTTTTATTTCCGGACTTTCCAGTTTTCGTTACGTAAATTTTTTCAAAAACATTCAAAATATCATAAAACGAATGCGATGTAAGAAGAGAGAGAGAGAGGAAGAGGAAGAGAGAGGTAGAGAAGAGTATACGACTTCTCGCAAAATTCAAGTTTTCCCAAGCTTCCAAAGTGAAATAACTGTAAAGAAAAAGCAAAATAACAGCAATAAAAAGTATCCGCTGCCGGTCTTCCCGTACATGAGCGCAAAGCTGGCACGGATATATATGTATATATGTACACGTAATATATGAAACAACTATTGCGGAACTCGAATCTCCTGACCGCCGTTCGTATCCATCGGGAAGTTAGAAATCCTCGTGGGAAATCGAAAGTAGAAATGGTGCCGAGACGGGCGCTCGTCGTCTTTCTCCTCGCGAACTTTGCAACGAAGGACAAAACGGAAATACGGGAATCCCGTTACGAATTGATTACACACGATATTGTCTATAAGTATACACACATTCTTGATAGACGAACGGTATGAATTCATCTTTGAAATAATAGCGCATCGGAGGAATGATGGAAAGAGGAATAACAGAAATAAGATAGATAAATAGATAGATAGAATATATTTATATTAAGCCATGGATATAATCCTTCGGCAATAATGATAAGACAAAATCATAATATTACAATAATCAAAATTCAAAATAACATATGTATATAGAATATCGAGTAAGTCAACACAACATTACATAGAAATATTTATAACTGTAAAGGATAAAGAAGCAAGCTTCAGTACAAATAAGTAAATAATACAATAATTCGGGATGCATATTCACCGATTACAAAATAATTTAACACAGGGTATACAATTAATCCTTAATAAATTATATTAGCAGCGCATATAGGAAATACAGACAACGATAAAGCAATTTATCACATAATTTAAGTTTATTGATTATTTAAAAGATAAGATCGTAATTCACTTTTGAAAGTGGAGAAAGACATTTTAATGATTTTAAAGAAGCAGGAAGGGAATTTCAGAAATAAGCAGCCTGTAGGGCAAAAGTATTGTGAAAAGAAAGGACGTCCGGTGAGAGACGTCGATGCGAGAGAGAGAGAGAGAGAGAAAAAGATCGATGTGGAGAGCGATTAAATAATAAAAAAAAATGCAGAGATGGATACAGCTTTTGTATCGATTTTTACGTGAGAGTGGCTCGTTATCTGCTGGCTAATGATTGCATTGAATTAGTGACGTAATGATTTTAACGGTGAGTCGAGCTCACGGATCCGCGAGAAACCAATGGAGGACCTAATTAAAAGCCAGCAGCGGTGTGGCGGAACAACGAGAAAAGGGGAAAAGAGAGTCGATCCCTGTGCGGTAACCAGTGCGTATTAATCCGGCCTATTGACTGTCCGTATCTTCAATTAACACCGCTGTACAGACTTCTTTTTCTATAGAACCCGAGGAAGCCACGCGTGCATCGTTTTCCCCTCCGCGAGCTTCCTACTCAGCCCACGAGCGAGCATTTATTAGGATGCACGCGCGGGCGTTCAATTTGTCCAAGTTTTATTTTCCACCGAAAGAGCCTCTTTTCAAAACATCAAAGAGTTTACTTGTTTACGCTCCCGTGCCGAATTTGTAGAAATTACGTGTGACGCGTGAAAGATTAAAAAGTTTTGAAATAATAAAATGTTACGGTCCGGTTGAGATAGGAAGACAATAAAAGTTCCAATGTTGACAAACACTTTAATTAATGCGCATCAATCATTCTTCCAAAAAGAAAAGGACGAGACCTTTTTTTTCTGAGAGCAGAGTAAGGAGAGTCGAGAGATTAGTTGGAAATACAAAATTATACGTTGAGTGTCTTTTTTTTATCGAAGAAAGCGAGTTTCGAGAGTATCGGCCACATTTCCAATACACGCGGCGATCGAGAACGGTTTTTTTTTATCGTTGCCCGACGTGCCTTTTATCTCGGCCCTTGAGTACACATGGGAATCGAAAATGAGCTTGTAAATATTGATAAGTTGGACTCGTCGTAGAGCTGGAAGCTGTAAAGGGGTCGAGGGACGAGGAAAGTGCTTCGAAAATTTTCCGAGTGTAATGTACACGCTTTTTCCGAGTTCCTCGTGAAACAATCCGCGACCGTCAAACGTTGCATATCGAAAGGGTGAACGAGCAAATAGAGAGAATTCTTTGTGCGCATTAATGGCCTGTGTGTGCGTTCGCTTCGGTGCATTTATACACGAATAAACACACACACACACTGATTACAAAACAAAGAGAACGAGAGACAGTTCGAAGTAGGTAGAAAATGCTTTTTCGCAAAATATACAAAAGAAGAGGGTACAGAGAGAAGAAGAGAGCTGGCTGGGCAAGCAAAATACGACAAAGAGACGAGAGAAAACTCTCGGTTATTCATTTTTTTTTCATCCCCCACTTTGTCCCTTTGCCTCTCTCTCTCTCTCGACGAATCGTTCCTCGCCCGTTTCCTTTTTTTTCTCCTTTTTGTTTCAACGAGAGTTCGACGTCGCGCGTATCGTATCGTATCGTACACGCGAATGGACCGCCAGAGGTTTCACGTGCTCCCTGACGTGTCGTCGGATGAGAGAGGCATGCACGATCGCCAGCGAAACCGCTTTTGCGAAACGAGAATCGAACGTGACTGAGTAAATATTAAATGCGGCCACAGAGTCGGCTATACACACACTAACACGCGTAAAACTAGCAGGTATATACATATGTATATATACATATATACATATATACGTATATGAGGAATGAGACGAGGAGAGAAGGGGTTTAAGACCGAGAAAGGGCGCGAGATGGAGAGAGAGAGGCAGAGGAATAGCGAGAACGACCTAAGCGAGAATTCCTACAAAATTTACGATAGGGACGATTCGTGTGTTTGGCCCAGCATTCGGTTCACCAAGCATCCTATATATATTCCCCACGATAAGTATGTATGTGTCTGTATGTGTATGCCAATTCATGATACACAACGTGTATTTATACGTGTACTTATTGTACGTGTGTACGTGTATCTGTGTATAATACGTATAGGGAATTGAGGATACGAGTATCGATTACTCGCTCGACGACGATACAGGGGCTAGCACGAGAGGGTAAAAGGTGGCAATGGTAAAGAGCGAACGAGAGCTTGATTCCACCGTCGTTCCTCTGTGAGTCGAGGATTGACCTCGCCAAAAGCCGTATATATACAACGCGGGATTCACACCGCGACTTTTCTCCCCGTTCGTTCGTTTCTTTTTTCTCTCTTTCAAACCTCCTACGCTCGCTTCTCCCGTATTTTCACTTCCTTTTTCGCCCTCCACTTGCTTTCTCCAATCTCTCTCGAATCTCCGCTGTATAGGAAATCCTTCCAATTTCGGGTATGATACATAGGAAATCGGGGGCGAGAGAACGGAGAGACAGTTTTTATTTGGTAATCGAAGGAGCGCTCTTTTTTCTACGATACTTTTTCTTTCGTTTGTCATTCTAATTAGACATATTGTACATATGTAGAGTTAAAAGGGTTGAGATAAATCTGGTTTGTTAAAATACATATAGAATATGTCAGAGACGTTATTGACGTTTTCGAGTCTGAATAATTCAATAGTGAAAACTGTTTATTTAAAGTAATTTTAAATAAAATTATATATTATTTGCAGCAAAATAAAAATAAGTCGATATGAAATGAAGTTAAGTAATTCTATGGTCAGTTATGTTTAAGCAAGTTATGTTTAAGCAGCAAAATAAAAATAAGTCGATATGAAATGAAGTTAAGTAATTCTATGGTCAGTTATGTTTAGATATTTAAAGTTCAAAGTTCAAAGGTTTTTCCACCCAAACAGGCATATGTAAATCATCATCAAAAATTATACATAATAAGTAACTTATTAAAAACGGCTTTCAAGAAAATTATTTATAATTATAGTGTACCTTCTAAAGAAATTATTTATTTTTAATGATTTTATAAATTTATGATTACACAGGGCTACAAAGAAATGTGTCTGTACTCTTAACCAGACCCCCCTAATTTTATGTTTTTTGGCACGCTGAATCCGAATCTGGGGTCCGTTTTGTCCGTACACCGTCAAAACTTCGAGTAAGTTGCGAAAAACCGTAACAAATAGCAGAAATCTGCAGTTTTCATGATAAAAAAATTTTTATCGAACTGGGACAAGTATAATTTTTTATATATTTTGATCCCCTGAATCCGAATCTCAAGCCTATTTGGCCCGTTCACCTTTTAAAATCCAAGTAAATAGCAAAAAACCCCAAAAAATGCTAAAAATTGTTAAAAATTGCTATTATTATGATAACAAAAATTTTCCGAAACTAAATCAAGTATGATTTTGATATATTTTGATTAGCTGGATCCGAATTTCAAGCCTATTTGATTCGTACACCTTTTAAAAAATAAGTAAATTGCAAAAGCCTCCAAAAAATCTCTGAAAATTGCAAAAGATTGCAGTTAATGTGTTTTTCGTAATATACTCGAAATTTTGATGGTGTATGGACAAAACGGATCCCAGACTCGGATTCATCAGCGCGCCCAAAATATATAAAGATATGAGGATCTGGTCAAAAGTAAATTCAACTTTGTTTTGTGTCCCATTGTGTTATCGATAATATTTTCAAAAATTCGTAAACCTCTATTCCTTTATAAACACTACTTCTTCGTTGATGATATCATATCGATCTAACCTCAAAACCAAAAATCTCGAATAGAAGAAAAAAAATTAAGATTCATGTGTACATACCGTCTTACGTAGCTGAATATTTAAATGCAGAAAATAATAATAATAATAATATTGTAAATATAAAAAGCTCTCATATTTTTTCATTGAAATGTTTTTATGAACACACCACTTGGGAATTGTCAAAATCTGAGATGTCTTATCAAAAAGGGCTCTGACTTCCGGGTCGTGAGATTCCGTGGATCGCACACTGTGAGAGAATCGATTACAAAGTGAGAGGGGGATGTGGAATGCCAACGAGAGAGAGAAATGTTTTCTCGTGAGTTGGGACGGCCCGTGAGGATATTCTCAACGCAATCTTTCACGTAGCGACGCGTGTGTGTTTGAAAAAAATGGTGAAGGAAGAGAGCGCAGGCGGAATGATAATACACAAGCGCACACGTACGAGTTGCGAGTAACGTGTGCGCGACGGACATTCGGAGGAGAATCTCGAATTGTCGTAATGCTGCAACATGAGGAATATATACCGGGGAGGAATATAATACATTTATATGTGTACATATATACGTGTAAATACATTGACAAAGTATGTCCTGGCATCTCCGTGGAGCTTTCGAAAAATCTCTGGGATTTACAGTTCCATATCCTCAGGGCTCTTCTCTTTTTCCTTCTCTCTCTCTCTCTTTGTTCTCTCGTTTTCTTTATTCCTTTCCGCTTCCCTTGCTTCCCGATGCATGCTCTTCTTCAACTGTTGTTTTTTCCCCGCGCGCCCGAGGTAAACGCGACTTGAGGGTTAAGGAGATATGAAATCGTCGGGTGTAACGTAAACCGAGACTCGAAGGCCCGACAAACCGTCGCGGTGGAAACGACGCGTCGAGAAAACTGTACGACGGAGCCGGAGACTCGGGATGAGAGGATATGAAAGATTTTGCAGCCTGTAGCTCCTCCTGACATCTTCGCGGATACAAAGACACGAAGCAGAAACGTGTATAAAACCTGCAGCTTTGCGGACAAAACTCATTTCGTCCGTGTGCTGTTTGCGTATAAACTGGGACACGCTTTATTTTATATATTATTATTTTTCGACAGATATAAGAGACGGATGGAACGATATTTATTTTATTTTTTGTTGCGCACAAACGGACTTGTGAGAGCGAGAAAAGTTGGCCGTCCCGGCGAATGGCCAAATCACGAGGAAAAGCCATCAAAGAAGTTTCTTCTTAAAGTGTTCCTCAGGGTCTCTTTCCACTTTTTTTTCGCTCGGAATCCCTCTCGAATACGACATAAAACTGCAGAAAGTGTCGGAGGGAGCCCCCTCGAATGTAAACTCCTCGTGTGTACGGTTGCACACGTATTTATTTTTGTATACAAACATATCGGTACGAGCTTTTGGTCGGCACATTCGGAGCGTGTTCGATCATGCCGATATGTCAGGAAACTTACCGCGTTAGAACTTTATTGACTGATGGTGACAGATCGTACGGATTCACACGTTGAAACTTCAGAGACACATTTTTCAATCATTTATATATACCAATAAAAAGATTGCGTACATAATAAAAAAGAACGTTCAATATTCTTGTTTCCAGTAAGTTGATCGAGTCAATGAACGACGATTTTAGTTTTCCACTCGAATAATCCCGTCACTCTGACTCGCTAAATCTTTGGGGATAGTTTTTCGATTAATTGCAACAGAGGATAAAAATACCGGGGCCGGTCAAAGAAAGCTCCTGCTGAGAATACAAGTGGTGAGAGAGAGAGAGAGAGAGAGAGAAGACAAACGAGATGAAGGTAAGAGACAAAAATTTGATGCTGTAGACGAGAATGAAAGCTCGTTAGTTATTGAAGACGATTGGAGTGAGATGAGAGAAAGCGAGAAAGGAAGAAAGGAAGAAAATAAAGGCAGACAGAAGAGGGAAGAATGTTGTCTCACCTTCTCTAGCTTGTTCCTTTCCGGGTGCATTGTCGTTTCTTATTCTTTTCAGCGTCATCACAGAGATCTCTCATTACAAAAGAAACTCATCAACGTCTTTTCTACGTGCTCTCATCTTTTTTACTCCTTTTATTCTCCTTCCTCTTCTTTTTATTTTCTGCGTGTCTTTTGTGCTTTCTCACTTTGGAGTTCATCCTGCTCGACGGTCTCATCCTAAAAACACGACGGCTGACGGCCTTCGGATCTTCGCGAGCGGATGAACAACCCAGGCGGCGATAATCGTCAAACTTTTATCAATGATATATACCGGGCTCTGACGATTAATATCTGCAAGAAGTATTATTGACAAAACGAGGGAGAAAAGCTGGATGGACGTCTTTTTTATAAATTGCTATCGTAAGAATTTATACTCCGAGTTTTTGATGAATTGTAACAGAGGCGGGATTAGAGAAAAAAATCATTTTGATCCGCATCATTATTCAATATGGATGAGTTCTCGGTGTTTTGAGGGAGCAGGCAGCTATTCGAAGAGTGATTCCCGCGTAAGTCGCGTAATCACGACGCGGCCTGGAAACGAGGGAGGAAAAAGGGGCAAATAGAGGATTGGTAAAAGCACATCTAGAGATTTGCATCCCGTTCCCGCTTATGTTCGAGTACGTGCGAGCGAGAGCCAGCAGGGTGCTCAATGGGGTCGACAAGTTCGAGTCACGCGCGTTCATCCCACAAACGCGAACTTTCTGTCTTTCTCTCGGCGGCGGCGCTCTCTTTTCTCCCTTCTTGCGAGAAACTCGTCGCAGCGCGCTCGTGTTGGGTCACAGATGTGCAAACTAACGAGAACGAACGGGAACGTCTCGCCATCGCGCCCGCCGAGCGTGTTTGCCAAAGCGTGTTGCACCGAAACTAGACTCTAAATCACGATAAGCCGTCGTCCGCACTCTTCGCCACTACCATGCGCGCACCCTGCCGAAAAGTACTAGCACACGGGAGTCGGCATTCACGAAGACGAACACCCGAACGAGCAAACGTCCCGCCAATCCGCACTTTTTCTTCAAAGACCCCCGCGCGCGGTTGGGGTTCGTCTACCCCTCTTGCGAACATGTACCCAGAATCCCAATGGCCTGCATCCCCCACGATCGAGCCACCAGTTACGACCGTAAAAAAAGTGGAGCTTTAGGGCGAGCTTCGACGACGAACAGTTGCCCGTACCGTGCGCGTTTGCCAACACCTCATTCAGAATTGAAATGCAAAACTGTGTCGCGAGTTAGCGGCTTCCTTATTTCTACTTGCTAAACTAATTCCCGGATTTTCCTAATCCTACCACAAGTTACTTCAATCAGCGTTATTGCGTTTGTTAAGTAGAAACTATTCTCATTAAGCTATAAAAGCAGATATCCAACAGTTGGATTTTAAAATTTAGGGTCCGTCCGAAAGCCATTTAATCTTGTCAGGTTCAATTAGTATTTGCGCCCTATTCTTCACTCTGTTTTGAATTGACAATTATTCAGAGACGGTTTGCTCACGCTATTGACGCAGTAGTGATTGAAAATTATGCAAAATAGTATTCGGTGGTCAGACCTCTGATAATAACAAAGGCTGAAATTGCGCTTACAGTCTTTTACGGGCAGAAATCGTAATGAAATTTTCATTTTAATTGATGAGTAGACCAAACCATCGCATATGGTTAGGAATATTGCATTTTTCTTATTCGGAAATATTTTCGAGTTAAACGCAATTTCTCCATGTTCTAAAGACCTTTTGATCTCTATTGTACATTTCCCTTCTAATTATCTAATTGTATATAGAATTCATAACTTGAATTGAATGATCAACCTGATTCATTCAACTTATACCAATATCCTTTTTTATTCTCAATAAATATCACTAATTACTTTGTAAGGTGAAAATCTCTTCTATTTTCGAACACAGCAGTCGTCGCATCGATATATTCACCTGATTTGGTCTTATTCTTGGGACTGTTTTATTCGAAAACGTTTTGGCTTCGGAGAGTTATGTAAGGGCCGCATATATACTTTCCACGCTCTGTCAAATTGAGCTCGGCGTGCATGTGGTTCAATTAGGAGAACATACACAGCAGGGCTTGTACTTTGGCTGGCTCGTTCCTTCCAAAGCCACTTCTGCGAAATTCAAATCCGTGAGCATGGCTCGGTAGCCTCTTCAGCTCGCATTAGAGCGAAACAGAGCGTGTGGGCGCAGCTTTAGCGAGTTAGTATATTAGTTAGAAGGTCTTAGGGACGTCGCACAAGGAGATTGCGGAACGAAAATACGGAGCAGTGAAGCCAGCTCTGGCGCATCGTCCACAGACGTTCCGTCTGTGTATCCTCATCCTACCGCGTGATGTTTAGTCCTTTCTGATAGTCAAAGCGACGAAACGCCTCTGTAAACAATTGACCTAAGGTCTGGATGCACTCGTGTACGATATAACCACAATCAGAGAACGACCAAGAGAGGGACCGTGAGTTTGAGAAACCGAGAGGGAATTCAGTACAATTGTCAATATCGACACGATATTTGCTCCAGAACCATCAACAACGCGTCGACCTGGACTCCGAGCACTTGACGCATTGTTGATGTTAACTGCTCGAGTCACCGATGCTATTGCATCGTTCAATAGCAATCATCGTTCGGTTTCTATCAAACTCACGCCTTTTACGAATTAAAATGCGTCCACCGGTTTTATCTTCTCATGCAGTCATTATTTTTCTTTGACTTTTATATTTTGCTTCTAAATAACAATTTTTACGTTGTTAATGAATGTTGATTGTAATAATATGAAAGTTACTCGAATTGTCTGTTTCGTTTTTAATAATTACTAGACAATTACTAGATTACTTGTCAATATTACATGAACTGACAAATTCTAACTTTTAGAGGATGTCTCAGTTATCTTTTACGAACTGTCAGTTTACATCTGTGAATGTATAGTCGCAATTACTACGGAAACAAAACAAAATTCTCGAGAACCAATTATAGAATCTCCAAAGGTTTATTTCATTTTAAGCTTCATAGTCTTACTTTGTAATCATTTCGTCTTATGACAAATGCGTTTACCAGTTTTATATCTTTTCGTACAACTATTATGTCTTAGGCTTTCATATTTTGTTCATATTTTGTCGTTTTTGTTTTTATTTTAATAATCATTTTGTCTTATGACGAATACACCTTTACCAGTTTTATCTTTTCATGCAACTATTATTCCTTTGTCTATCATATTTTGCTCCAAAATTATAATTTTCGTTACAAATGAAAGTTGATTGCAACATTCAAGTTACTCGAAGTTGTCCTTTATTTCAACTCGGTATACTTTTGACACTTTGACTGTATCCAAGACTGGAAATTTTCAAAGAGAGGCGTATAATACAGTTGCGACGTTGGGAAGTAAAAAATCGTTATTGCGCAGAAAACACACTTGATTCAGCAAATTTAGGAGAGCCTTCAGTCATGGCGCCTTATTTGAAGAAGTTCTAATGAATCGGCATGCTCCGGGCGTTTTCTGTCCTTCTTAGCCCGTTTGCTGATTCCACAGCGTTCTCCAACTTCTCTCTCCCTCTCTCTAGCCCCTAGCACACATAGGAACCGGAAGTGCTCGGAGCTTTACGAGTACATAGAACATACTGAGCGAAATCACCGTGCAGAGACGTTACTCGCGCGCACACTCGAAAAGCAAACACGTACGTGTGTCGGAGAGGATTGATGCTGGTGATGGAGGCAACTAGAGTGGTAGTGATAAAACAGCGGTGAAGGAAGCGGCAAGCGGGGAAGTCCGCCGCGCGATTCGTGAGCGAAGAAGAACGTCGCCCGGAGAGGGGCCAAGAGAGCGTGCAGAATCCAAAACCCGTGCAGAAATTGGATGGTAAAAGTGAGAGGAAGGAAGAAAGGAAGGAAGAACGCGGGGGATGCAAGACGCGCGAACGAACTGTGCCAAACTAAAACAACTGAAATCGGCAAACTAAATCACGATACAGACTCCCCCCCTTCCCCCGTTCCAGCTCTCTCTTGCTTTCCTCCCTTTTTTCCTCGCTAGCTCCCGAACACACGGATATACTCGTCCCGAAAGTTTGTTTCTCCCTCTCCCTCGCTCTCGTTTTTTCTTCTCTCTTTCTCCCTCTCTCTGGTTTTTTGTTTTATTTTGCGGCGAAATATCTGCGTTGTGTGCAACAACACGGATGCAAACCGACACGGGAGAAAAGGGCGTAACCCGATTCACTTTCAACCCCAAATCGCGTGGGTTACACCCTTTTGATCGCTCGGAGCGAGTGTATTGTCGATGTTCGGTATCGGCACATATTCCGGAACACACTTTTACGCGCACGCCCGTGCTCACGGGCCGCGTGTACGTGCCCGATGCTCGGCCGGGTACATCGTGTGTGCGGCAGAACGGCGATACCGTCGGAATCTCCGCTCTGCAATTTTATTGCTCTCCTCCAACCCCCCTCTCTCTCTCGCTGATGCTTTTTTGCTCTCGTCTCACGACTTTTTCGATACTCCTCCGGAGCGATCGCGGCGCGATCCGGATGCGCAAAAGCAATTGCGAAATTCACGATATTCGATGCCGGTATACGCGTATATATACTCGAGATAATATATATTCCCGATAAAGCGAAAAGGAGAAATAAGAATGAAGAAATCGCAGCTATGTGTTTGTACCGAATGGCGAAGGAGCGAGGGCTCCGGCGGGTGTATATCGGCTCATCGATGGAAAAATGGGCTCATCCAATTCCACGATGAACGATGCTTTTCGCATCGGCGTTACTCCCAAGTTATCCACTCTCCAATTATTCTTCATATCTCTCGCCTTCGCTTCCACTTTCTATCTCTCTTCCGACATTTTTTTTTCTTGACAATAGAGGCTACAACATTCTGCAAATCTCTGTATACCTATACGTACATATACCGTTCGTTAATTCGTTGTATATTCGTACTGACGTCGTTAAATTTCAATTTTACCTGTCTCTTCTATACACCTCATATTTTCCAAATTCTTTTTTATCAAAAATCACGAAGAGTCTTATACTAGTTTCGCGTTGATTGAATATAAAATCACGTTTTCCTTTTTCCATATATATATATTAAGGTAGTCCAAAAAAATGACTAAATTTTTCACGGACACACGTTTAATATCTTCGGAATGATGAAAAGAAGATGCCACACCAAATTTCAGCTCTTAAAAATATTTTTTAGAGGTGGCGATTTTCGATTTTTTATTTTCTATTTAAATAGTATTGGAAAATTTTTTTTCATTCAGAATTTTGTAGCTCAATAATGAAGTGACTTACATATATACCTTTACGTATTTATATACGAAATTTGTGGCTCTACAAAAAAGGTCTCTCGTAATCCCTCGTAAGGTCTCTTGTAATTTTTCGATAAATTGACTCCTTCAAAAGTTATTCAAGATTAAAGTTTAAATTGTGTAAATATTGACCTTTACAGGTATATAAATTTGTATTAGCCCCGTAAAATATTATGGATTTTTGTTATAAAAAATTTCAAGTGGTACAAAATTATGTCATTCAATCAGTTTATAGTTTAAGAATTTTTTTTTACTAAAATAAGGCTCTATAGCAATATTATCACATACGATACGATAATTTTTTTAAATAGACAAATATCGACGTGAGTTATTTTTTAAAATACTAAAAATGAATACAAAAATACTAGTACATTTTTTCGCCGTATTAATTAGTTTAAATATTTACATTTTATTCATTTGATACACATTTACACATGTAAAAGTGAATTTTTACGCAATTTCTATTTTAATCTTGAATAACTTTTGAAGGAGTGAATTTATCGAAAAATTACAAGAGACCTTTTTTGTAGAGTGTCAAATTCTCTTCTCTTACCTATTGTGAAGGGCATATATGTGAATTATTCCGTAATTAAGTTATAAAATTTTGAGTGAAAAAAAATTGTAATAAAATAAAATAAAAAATAGAAAATCGCCACATCTAAACAATTTTTTAAAAAGCTGAATATAGGTATGGCATCTTTTTTTATCGTTCCACAGATATTAAACGTGTTTCGCAAAAAAAAAAATTAGTCATTTTTTTGGATCACCTTTTATAATATACTCATGTTTGCCTCGAAGCATCGTGGCAGTTTCGCTTTGACCGTACGCGTGTACGGTAGAATGAAAAAAAATGTGAGTTTTCAAAGATCCGTTAACAAGCACAAAAGTTTCATACAAAACATCCTGCGTCGATTTTCGTTAATTTCCAGCGCGGTGTTTTTGTTTTTCAAATTTTATCGACGATGGATACACAGAGACTATTGGAAAAAGAGCTGGAGAGGGGGATGGGAGTGTCCATCTATCCATTGATACGAAAAATATGTACGCCTGGCCCTATATACGGTAAAGAGATTGAAGTATCAAATTCAGTAGGTCTTTTCCACAGTCGCGCAGTGGTGAAAAAGCGTGGAGCGGGGGAGAAAAAAATTGGGAACAAGAGCAGGGCGAAAAAGTGACGATATCGTTCGGATTTCCACGGTGCGCGGTATCGTATCAAAAGCGACACGCAAATTGGACGGTCCGTGTTAGCCGTGATGCGTGAATCATCGCGCGGGATGGCGCCCCGACTGCTGCCACGCACGATATGCTGCCGTAGCGCGCCTCGGGTGCAGAGCGTATGTGGACGAATTCCGAGCGCGGAGAGGGCTTGAAATTTGTGGTGATGCGCCAAACAGTAAAGAGAAAAAGAGCGAGTCGGGAAGCGCGAGAGGGACGAGAAACAGCCCGACATATCGGGAATCACTACCTTTTCAACAACTCTTCGATTGCCTTTGCCAGATTCACGGCAAAGCGGGCCATTGGCGTTTTCAAGAGCTGCATGACCGATAGCGAGGGCGAAAAAAGGCCGAGCAAGAGAGGATTCCAGAGATAGAAATATATATATATATATATCTACACACTAAATTTAAAAGGAGAGAGACGTGAAAAAGCAAGTACGTGAAAACTGTGTGTAACGGGAATAAAGCTCGTTACGCATTGTGAACTCGAGTTACACACGTGTTATATATCCGATATACACTCGGACAGAGTTATATATATGCATCGGAGTGTTGCCGGTTTGAATATATAATATATAGTATATCTGTTTGACGATTTCGCTACTTTTTTCGCGAAAGAGGAAACGGGACCGGACAAAATCACCGCAGGGCCGTGACTATTGCGATGCAAACTTGGACATATATATATATGTATATATCATACTCGCACATCGTATAGTGTACATATATAATAATGTACGCGGCCAGAAAAGAGACGTGTGCTCTCGCATTCACTTTTTCGTGTACGTTTATACGGTGGTAAAAAAAAATGAATAATTTTATATTTTCGTGGACATACGTTCAATATCTTCGGAATTATAAAAAAAATTTTAGAGGTGGCAATTTTGAATTTTTTATTTCCCATTACAATTTTTTTTTACTTGAAATTTTGTAACTTAACGACGGAGTAATTCACATACATGCCCTTACATATTTTTGTAGGACATTTGACGCTCTACAAAAAAGATCTTTTGTAATTTTTCAATAAATTGACTCCTTCAAAAAGTTATTCGAGATTCAAGTAGAAATTGTGTAAAAATTCACTTTTACATGTGTAAATCTATATCAAATAAATGTATAATGTAAATATTTAACCTAATTAATACAGCGAAAAAATATACTAGTATTTTTGTATTCATTTTTAGTATTTTAAAAAATTACTCACCTTGATATTTGTCTATTTTAAAAAATTATCGTATAGTACGTGATAATATTGCTATAGAGCTTTTTTTATTGTAAAAAATTTTTTTAAGTTATAATATGATTGAACAACATTATTTTGTACCACTTGAATTTTTCTTAAAAAAAAAACCCATAGTATTTTACGAGGGTTATACAGATTTATAGGCAATTTGTCGAAAAATTACAAGAGACCTTTTTTTGTAGAGCGTCAAATTTCCTATAAAAATATGTAAAGGCATATACGTATGTAAGTCGCACTTCCTTATCAAGCTACAAAATTCTGAATAAAAAAATAAATTTTTTCCAATGTTATGGGAAATAAAAAATAGAAGATCGCCACCTCGAAAAAATTTTTGAAGGGCTAATATTTGATGTAGCATATTTTTTTTTAATATTCCGAAGATATTAAACGTGTGTCTGTGAAAAAATAAAATTAGTCATTTTTTTGGACCACCCTAGTTTATACACACCAGCTATAGTTTTAACACGTTTGTTGGAGCCAAGTGCACAACTCGGCGATAGCGACGGGAATTTTTCGACCCGCTGTGCGCGAATCGCAGCAAGCACATATCGCGAAAGAAGATTTCCGCGGGGTATGTAATGCATGTGCACAAATATAACGGGCGTACATTCATGCAAATCGGTTACAGGCGCTCGTCGGCGAACGCTGAAGTGGAATCACGAAGTTAAATCCGTGCCAAACGCGGAGTCTGTATATGGCAAGCATTATTGTCCTGGGCGTTCATGAAAAAATATTGTGTAACCTTAAAACGCAAAGTGGGAGTGAAAGGGCGGGGGAGCGTCGGTGCGGCTCGAAAATCCCTGATGGCATAAGCGCAGGAAACATCGAGACTGTAACGACGATCGCTGCGAAAAGTTTTTCTCTTTCCCTGGTGTGTTTCGAGGAAAAACGGAAAAAGGGCGGAGAATAATAAGGGATGAAAATAACGGAGCGAGAAAAGTGAACGAGCAGCAGAGAGTATGTCTATATATATATATAAGAGTAGGAAAAAGAGATAGAGTTTTTGATGCGGATGTAATGTAGGTGAAAACGTAATCCACTCTCTAACAATTCGTAAACTAGCTTCGTATACCAAATATTTATTCCGTTTTACGGAAACGGGAATCCCGCACGGAACAATGCGCACTCTTTCCAGCGTAATAACTCGTTACTGCGAAACTGCGAAGGATCAAGCGAGTAGCGGTTTCCTATATAGCCTGTTTTTTTTTACGGCTAATATTTCGTTTTTCGTCGCTCTAAGTGGATTTCTTCCCTTGTTCGTTTTTTTATGCTCACTCAAGAAACTTTTTACACTTGAAAATGTTGAGAGTGCGCCCTATAGAGCTATTCCAGAGCATTAATAAGAAATCTCGGTAAATATTTATTCTCGAGGATGAATTGAGGATAATAAAACAAATCTATACAGATTGCATATACTCTCTCAGCGTAATGTTATTTCGTATATATATGGATTTGTGTGTATAATTTATGTATTACGTTCTCGTAGCATCCGCTGAAGATCAGTCCGAGTCGTTTCACTTCCGGTCTCGGGGCTCTTAATCGTAAACCCCCGAAAGTTCCTTTTCCTCTCCTCATTCTTTCTCATTTTCTCGTGCTCCCCTCGCGAGAACTCCCGTCTTCCGGCGCTTCCGAATGTCGAGAAGTCTCTCTTCCACTCGTTTAAGCGCTCGCTGAGAGCTTGTACCAAAAGTACCATTGAAAGTCAATGTTTCAGCTCCGCGTTGGAATCATTTGCTCGCTGCGAAAACGTTCTCCGTGGAAAGGAGAGCGAGCGAGCGGAGATGCGGAGAAAAAGACGGGCGCGCAGCGAGCGACTCCGCGGGATTCTCAGAATATCGTTTGAATAGCTGAAAGAGACATTTGAAATTTTATCTCGTTTCTTCCCTCTCTTCTTTCTCCTCGCTCTTCTCCTTTTCTCTTTCGTTCTTCTCGTGATAATTACTATTCCTGATGAGCCCCTCCGGCTCCTCTTTTCGCACACTTGGCCGCCTCTTCGCCCGCTCTTCCTTTATTCCCTCATCGTCTTCGCGTCTGCTCTTCCCCGCGCCGAGCACGGATTCGCTGCAGATACGACGCCGAGTGTAGCAAAGTAGTGTCCCTCCGGCGCGCGTGAGTCTTTTCTCTTTGCACGCTGGGGAAAATTTTAGTAGCGCTGATTGGACGCTGCTTCGGTTCGTTAGGGAATTTTCTGTGTACCCACGTATACCGAGAAACCGAGAAAATAATCCAGATAAGGGAATTCGAGTTGAATGAAGAAAAAACATCGAAGAGATATAGATAGATAGATGCGTATTTATTTATGCCATAAGCGAGGTTTTTCGACAAGAAATTACAAAGTTAAGTAAATACTGTGAATATTAAAACTGAATATAAGCGAAAAAAGAGGAGACGATGTACATTGAGTACCTGATGTAGCCTAAGGGATCTCTTGATCAAAAAGGAATTTAAAAAGATGATTTTTCAAAATCGAATGCGAAGGCACAAACTTAACGGGGTAGACGGTAAATCGTTCCAAAAGTATCTGATACTGATACTGATACTGAAGAGAGAGAGAGAGAGAGAGAGAGAGAGAGAGAGAGAGAGAGAGAGAGAGAGAGAAATAGATAGATCGATACTTTTATTTTTTACCAGGGAAATAATCCCGCGAGTGCAGTGAGATATAAGCAGTAATACATTATAATGGTAATACTGAAAAAAATTAATAGTATTTATGATAATAATATAATAATAATAAAATTAAGAGCAGAGTAGAGTAAAACAGTAATGATACAATTCAAGAGTTATTGCAATGAATGAAATAAGATAAGATAAAAGCAAAATATAAGATAAAGGTAGAGAGAAAGAAGTTTTAGCACAAGCACACATATTTTGAGATAGATATTTTGAGAAAGAGAGAGATATTCCAAAAATGCCCCAGCATTACACTTATTTTGTCGACGTTGATAAAATAAAGGGAGAAGCGAATCCCCCGCGATGTGTACGTACCGACAAACAAAATCGGCAGAGATAAAAAATTACCGACATTATTTATAAATTCGACCATAAAAAAAGGTCAAACAAAGGCTCAGAACAAATATTGACACGATATCGCAAGAGCTCGATATTGTATACGAAGGAATTCACTTTTGAAGCGTATCCCACTTCTCCTCCCCTGGGGAGATTCCGCTCTTAAATTCCGATTAAAAACCGTGACGGTTCAGTATTGGCACAATGCGACCCCCATTCCACGCCGGCGCGTCCCATCCGTATTTTTCTTACCGCTGGATTCTTCAACCCTCCAATCCGTGCACGACTTTGCTCGGTAGTCGGTGTAGATTATATATGTGTATTACAATAAGAGAGCACATTTTCTCGAAGATAGTCAGCACACACAGTCCGGAGCGACTTTGTTCGTGTGTGCTTAAGAAAGAATCAAAATGCACGGTCTCGTTCCGATACAAGCAATCTCCGCATACATACACATCGTGTGTATATATCCTTGTGTCATTATTGTTGCCAAGAAAAATGATCGATGAAGTGATGACGCGAATATTGTGACTGTGGTTTCAGATATATTCGTCCGTGTTATTCCCCTCTCTCGCTTTTTTTTTCAATCCTTTCATCTCTCTCACTTTGAAGCTGTTAATCCACTGTCATGCAGGTGTTAACCTCATCGTGAGCCGCGCGCGATGAGTTATTATTATAAATCGTACGCGAGAAAACGCCCGAGGTTGATTGATCGGATCGCCGAGATATTCACTTACGAGAGCGACGGAGGAGGGACACGCGCGTACATATAATCCGCGCTATATATATTGACGTTTTAAAACCGTCCTCTCTTTTATTCCCTGCCAATCGCGTTCATCGACAACGAAATGAAAATTCCTGCCTCGGTTTCTTCAACTTATTTATATAAAACGGAAGTTATGCGCCGTGTCGTACCATCGGAAAGTCCGTGTCTCTCGCTCGAACGGCTTCAATATCTTTATACTAAAATTTTTCCCCCAGCTATATAACATCCCGCTCGCTTTTCATCCTCGTGTATTTTTTTTGTTCCGCCGAGACTCTTGCCCAACTCGCGAATTCAATCGTTCCGTGAAACCGTTTCCGTAAATTTATGAAGTAAAGAATTTAATCTTCTTTCTTGGCCTCCTCGATCTCTCTCTTGCCTTTCCTCATCGCGCATCCTCTCCGTATTCCCTGGAATGCATTTTATTCGCTCGAGAAGCTTCTCGTAATACATGAAATTCGCGCAAGTATACATATATATACTTATAACAACGTGGGACACACGACGATGTAGGGAGGAGAAAAGAAAGGGAAGACTGTTCGATGCCTTGTGAAAATATAGAGGAATAACCTCTCGTAGTTTTTCAAGAGTCAAGAATAACGTTGCGTCGTGAGCTATTGGGTTTTACAAGCACCATTACGGCGTACATGTGTAGACGATATTGCTGTTTCGTGCGTATACACTATACGCCTCGTCCATGTATATATGTAAGCCGACGATAAAGCCCACTTTGTGTAATGAGGTATATAGAAGTCTCTTCATCGTGGAGCAAAACGTGTACCAGCCCCGCGTCTCCGATATATATGACGTTGAACGTCGAGCGCCGGCGTTCTTCTCCCTTTACCTTTAAGACGACTATCTCGATCTCCGGGCCTCTCGTCTCTTCCGCTCTTTAACGTCAAAATATGTTGAACGGAGCCACACGATTTTGCGTGCAATGTTCCACGAGGCGTCCGCACGAAGTGCCGAGATAGAACGAGAGTCGATGTTCCCGCGCTACGCCTCGATACGTACATGGCTTCGTAACAAGAGATTCTTGCACCCCTTGGTATCTTCTACGCGTGTAAGATTTCCCGTATACCTGATGCTCCCTTCTCTTCGTCTCTTATTCCTCTCATCGTTGTTCCGGCGCTGATGCTCTTCCTCCGGGAAAAGAGCTCGGCAAATTGTTCTTGAGGTCCTTAGCGCAGGGGGCTCTTTGAAGCGCATTTTCCTTTACCGCTCCTTTTTTTTTCATTCTTCTATCTCGGCAATTTTGTGGACGCCTTGCAGAATTCGCCCTCTCAAGGATTTCTCCCTCGGGAGACCGCGCGAGCCGACGAGAGATATCTCGTTGACATTCATATGGCGCTCGCTCTCCGAAGACGCAAGGACCCGAACGCCAATTCACTTATCCACTCGATTTTTCTTTTCTTTTTCCTCGAACGAACTTCTTTTTTTGTATACAACGAGGAGAAAAAGCAGCTCGATGGATGTTTCTGGTTTCTTTTTTTTTTTGTAATCTATGCGGATGTATCAATCCTTCGGACAAATTGCGTCGAAAGAAATCTTCGATTCCGATCTCGCGCGATTCGTCACGCCAGCCTGCTCCTGATTTTTTTTTTTCGTATCTTCGGCTGCACACGTGCGAGACCCGTTTGTCGACTCTCTCTCTTTTGCTCATCTCTGATTGAATATTTCTCGCTAAAAATGTCCTTTTGAACACGGGCGATCAATATATGTATTTTTTGTGCGATATTATTTCCAAATTGTGTGCTTTGTGTCCTCCAATCATCCAAAGTGTATGTGAAAAATTCCGTTCAACTTTTCTCTCAGGCATACCCTGAAAAAAATGATTGATGGACAATATTTTTTTAAGTGAAATATGTGTGTTTTTGATTTTTGAAAATACTCCGTGTTGCTATAGTGAGATAGGAATTACTACACGATTAAAGACGTGTTGTAGTGTTTATTGTTAACATATGCGCGTTATTGCTTATTGCTTTAAATTTCGTGAGTATTTTGGAAGATAAGTGGAATCCTTCCATAGGTTTTCCGTTACATTTTCCGTTACATAGGTTTTCCAACAATGGGCACCGCGATAGCAAGAGAATAATTTTAATCTCGTTAGTATAATTAAACTTGAATGTGCAACTATAATAGAGTTGATATTTCGTTATCATTAACAACAATATAAATCACAAAACATGCTGTAAATTCTCAAATTTACATATATTGTATACTCTTCAAACAATAATTTATTCAATAAAAATCTATTGGTCATTGAAAAATGAGATACTTGCAAAAATAGATTACCCACTTTGTATTATACTCATGATTCTAGTATATATTTCGTCAAATTAATTAATGGAGGAAATAATTAGGTTTTCGCACAAAAAAATAATTAAATACTCATCGTCAAAAATTTGAAAAATGCTAAATAAAATTTGCAAAATGCGAATGATCTTAACAAGCAAAAACTCATCAGACAACACATATACTTATCAGGAAGTTTCTTCTTCCATCGCGCGTTGTTCTACACGCTATACTAGTTTGAAATACACATCGCGAGCGATAAAATGACAAATCGAATCTGTGAAAGAAATACAAATCGAAAATATCTTTTCTCGCGATAGCCCAGAAACAATTTAAATATTTTCGAGAACGTAATGGGTTTTTATCTCATACCTTTTCGCCTCCTCTCTTATGAATAATTGATTGTATTGTGAACGATCGTTCATTATTATTTTGATAGAAAACACATGCGTTGAATGGGCCGTCCGATTTGAGAGGTTATTTCGGAGAGTGCGCGAGATCTCTGCTGTTCAAAGAGACAATGGAGGATCGTGTGATATTCAGCGAGAGTCTCGATACGTGTGTCCTTGAATTTCAAGGCGAATCCTAATTAGGATCTCTTGTCACGGGACGCGAAAGTGATGCCTCTCTCACGAGAGAGATCTCACACAATATATCGAGCTCGCGAGCTCGTACGTCGGGAACAACAAGAGTCCTTAAGAAAAACGTGTACGGAGACGTCGATCGGCCCACACGCTCGTTATAAAACGTCGAGCGCTCGTGGCTCATCCTCTACTCTTCGATGATGTGTACGAATAAGCGATCACGGGGCGCGCGATGACTCACTTTATATACCCATGAGAATCTCGTCACGATTTCCACACTGAGAAATCCACAGGATATATTCTCATATCATCCCATGCTCGATACCAGCACGATCTCTCACTCCCGAGTACGCACACGTTCGAAAAGATTGAAAAAAGCAAACAATGAGGGAAAAAAAAAATTGGACCCGGAGCTCCCAGGTGTCTCCGGATTTAGATTTTCACCACCCTTTGCCTAGTGTGCGGCTCGTCCTCCCATTCTTCTCCGACTTCTCCTACTTTAGTACGCGCGACACGTTTTTTGTCACGCGAGAAAATGCGTTCGCGCCGCCCCAAAATTTACGAGGTTGCCAGGAGGGAATGAGCCTATACGGAACGGTCCTCACGTACGCGCCATTTCGCTCGCTGTCTGGGTAATATTTCATGCCCGTGTGTACAAATGCGTGCCCGAATGTACCACGAAAAATATTGAAACGTCATCGTTCATTAAGAATCCATTCTCGCTCCCCCTCTTTGCCATATATTGCGTGTGTATATACATATAAGAGAGCGTGCGTTTGTGTTTGTGGCGCGCCTTGGGAGTAGCGAGAGAGCCACCGAGGAATCGGATAAAAGAGAGAAACCCTCGGACCGATGGTATGACATGCGAGAATTTCTGCTCCAATCTTTCCTCCTCGATCCCATATTTTCATACATTTACACACATAAATATTTTCATACGCGCACACAATAAGGCTCGCTTTGAATAATCCGAGCGTCGAGCTTTCATACGCCCGATCCGAGTTTTTCTTCCTCTTTTCCTCGCTTCCTCTTATTATTTTTCATCTCGACGCATCGCGGCATCATCGAGAAAACATTCTTTCGAGGAATCAAAAAGTGTATAGAGGGTAGAGGAACACGGTAATCGCCGAGAGAGAGAGATAAAGGATTTAAAAAAAAATGTGAAAGAAAAAGACATGACGTTTTTTAATCAAAGTTTAGGGATCGATAAACATTTGAGGCAGTATGCATGCTTCGATATCAATTTGGCCGATGGTGCGGACTACAGGAGAGCCAAACTCTCGTGAATTCTCGTCCCAGTGGATTCAAAAGACTATAAGTGCGGGGGAGAAGAGAGAAAGAGAGAGAGAGAGAGAGCGAGGCGCGGGGGCGAATATTCGATGTGTCCAGGAGGCTTGGTCCGCGCGATGGATCGAGCGTGTCGTGTTGCATTTGTATGGATGTGAACGATATTATACACACTCTCTATAACTTTACGTTCGTGTGCATGGATACACACGTACGTGTATTCCAGTGCGGCAGTCTTTTAATCGAAGTGGAACGACGAATAGGCAAACACGATCATTTCAAATATATATAGATAGAGAATACTCCGCGCTGCGAACGAGGGAAATGGCCAGCGCACGTGTGGAGTTATACCGTACAACACGAACCGAGAATAGTTTTCAATAATTTCCGTCTACGAATTGACAGATCGACGATCTCGAAAATAGAAATTCGTATTCGCAGCGTGTTCACGGTAGCTCCGAGCAAAAAAGCTCGGTGTATATTGATTCCGTGAGCGCATATCGACGGTGTCGAGCGGTATACACACATTTTTCGAAAGAGCAAAAAGTGTCAAAAAACGAGGAACGCGCGGAAGCGACGTCCGTACGATCGGCAAAATAATTCCCACGCGAATGAATACCGGAAATATCGAATGGAAGATAAGTCGATTCTCTGACACGATTTTTCGTCGTCGTATATATGTGCGACGTGTCTCTGGGAATAGCGTGGAATAAGTTCGCGTCGAGGTGACAAGCGATTTAAGGTGGTTGGTCTGTGACAGTCAAATCCAAAAGTTTTTCAGGTTTTGATGACGTTTTTCTGACGTTCACAATGATTTGCGAGATTAATTTTATTAA